>KZ308991.1:0-68375 GCA_000376725.2 Ladona fulva
TGCAAAACTGTAACGCATCACCATTCGACTTCCGAGAAGAAAACGCCCGGAGAAACAGACGAAAATCCTTTGGTGAACAGGAGATTGACCGAGTTGCATTAATGGGACGAGAGCGCCGCCATTTAGCGAATAACGTGAACTACGAGGGAATGCTTTATCGTTCCGAACGACTTCGAGGACATTCAGAGTGAATTTTAATTACGTATTATAGTGCTCAATAGAAAACCATGAATTAGACTCCAAGCCAGGAGTCATGAACAACATTTTCCCGGTAGAGAGTGAGTTTTATTTGTCGTTGCATTCGTTATATAAAAAAATTCATATTTTTGATAAAATTTAGAATTATATCCAAAAATATTTTGACATTCAAGTTTTCGGTTATAATAAAAAATATCCTTTGAAATAAATATGAAAAGGCAGAAATTAAAGTAGAGCCTTTAAACAAAATCAGATCAAATAGACAAGTTAGCTATTTGTTTAGAGTTTACAGGTACATCATCGGACTCATTGTAGTTTCCATTTCAAATACTCAGCATGAATACGTAAAGACAATAAAACTGGAGAAGCAAGAACTGAAGACTTCAGTCGACGTTAATTGCGTTAATGCGCAGATTATTAGATTATAAATCAACGATGGTGAAAGAGTACTGATATTATCGTACAGGTTAAGTATCCCTAATCCGAAATTCCGAAATCCGTAACATTATTTTAACTCTCTTTTCCTTACTGTTTTTAAATATCTTTGCATAATATGAATAATGTCCGTGAGAAACTCTCTTCCTCTTAACCTAGCCGTATCTTTTAAAATCTAACCGACGGAAAATAGCCTTCCTGTCTCACCAAGGAGATTCCAGTGCGAGATGATCCCTGGAGGAAAATAAATATACCTTTTCATTCTTTGTATATTATATTTTTATTCATGTTTTTTTTTTATAAAATGATAATTATTTTTTTCAGAAATCTGACTTAGTCTCGATTCTCTTTAACTCAACNAATCTGACTTAGTCTCGATTCTCTTTAACTCAACCAAATCATGCATTCCAAAATCCGGAAAATTCCAAATTCGGATACAACCTCTTAACGTCTTAAGAATTTCGGATTAGAATTACTCAACCTGTAATAAGTATTATCTATAATTACTATGCGGAAGTCTATTAAGTTTCTTTTTCAATTTCACTATAATTTTCCGCTGTTTTCTTTATTTTTTAAATATTGATTGAGAAATTTAGGTAACCACTGGTATAATAAATATCTATGTACATAGCACTCTTTTATTGCTTTCGTTATTATTTCAAAATTTTCCTGTTCTTCAATATTTCTAGTATTTCTGTGTTTGTTTAATTACTTTGCTTTAATATATTCTACTGCTTAGTTCTTGTAATTTAAGTTTAACATCTCTTCTTATCCGTAGTTTTTGTATGAGTGTGCTTTTTCTACGTTTTCAGGCCGGTTGCTGATACTTTCCGTTTTCTTATTGTCACCTTTCCCCTCTCCTTTTTATAATTTAGCTGATATTGTCAGTGAGTTTTGCAGGTTACCCACGTTTCTTTTCTTGTGGGTGTTTTCCTATTGGGTTTTAATTTTTCCCTAAGTGAAGGTTTTTTTAACCCATATAAAATTTCTTCTCTTCATGGTTCTTTTTCTTAATTTAGCCCCAGAAGTTCTTTCTTTAAATCTTTAATAACTTAATGTTAGATGTTAGAAGAAACTAACTAGCCCTGAAATATAATCGTTTGACTATCATTGCGAAATAACGTAGAAGCGTTTACATTTCTACCTTATCATCTAATAAGGAATATTTAACAAGAACGTATCCGCAAGAAAAGGGGTGGAAAAAAGCTCAAAATAGATAAAAAATTATATCGGACTACATAGGTTAATAGTACGAATAAAAATAGCACTTTTGTAATTTTTTGTTAGCATAGTAGGATGAAGAAGTATTTCTGGCTGAGTTTAAAGCGAATCCTGTAGTAAAGGCAAAAGGATAGTGTAGAAGAGAAGAAGCGTTTTTATTGTTAGAATAGATTGAATTTTATTCAACAATTCAATGATGAAACGTATGAATTTTCGCGCATATTATCACGTATAGTTTTTAAGGATCTATGCTAAGTCAGAATATATTTTGTTTCGATCAAAATGATTTTACCCCTTTTCTTTTCGACATCCTTTCTTGCTTCTCTGTCACGCATCTTCACCCTATTTTCTCAGTTCTCTCTATGTCTTGTTGCACAAAGAATGTATCCCACCAACCTTGAACTATCCTTTTACCCAATTAGGAATCTCTGTTACATTCTCACTAATCGTGGATTAACGTTTCCGAGGGAATGCGCGCTAGTAATTACTTCACTTCGGCGATCCGAGAGTTTACGAATATACCGAATGGAAATTCGCGAAGTTCGACGTTTTTGATTCTTGAGTACAGAGCAAAAGCTAGACGCGGCTGCTTTACAGGCTTTTGATCTCAAACCTACGAGTGATTATGTTTTTGTAGGGCAATTAACTCTCCGTTCCGCTCCTTTCTCTAGCTTCTTGTCTCAACATATTTAGCGACTATCGTCACTGTAAATGGGCTTATGTGCGTCCATCGATGACTAAGCTAAGCTCACTTTACTCGCGATGGAAAGTTCTTATTGAGCAACGAAGTTTCCACTGTGTTACGCTTCTGCTAATTCCAAGCATTTCCACTAGATGGCTCCTATTTCTAGGACTACGAGGAGACGTTGAAAGAGGTTTATTAATACCAGGAACCATGGTACTCGCAGATTTGCATCAATGCATTAGATGAATGAAAAATATCTTTCATCTAGTTTTTCTCATATTGCAAGTATCGCTAATGGATTCGATAGTGTGTCCGCAGTCAGATCCATATAATCATTTCTTGCTTTATCTGTTTTATTTTTTCTTCCTTTCGCCACCTCTCCTCTTTCGAACGTCTCTAATTCTTTCTCCTAAATCCTCTTTAGTCCTTTCCGGCCTTCCTCACTAATCCACCCTTTCCAAGCTGCCCTAAATAACCCTTCACCTCTAATCCTCGTTCTATAACCTCTTTTTTTCACAAAGAATTTATTGTACCTATTTCATTCGATTTTACTCCTCTTGATTTCCTCGCTTTTAGTTCCCATGTTAGATTCCCCTTCCCGTTCACCGGCGATAAATAATCATCCATTCAAACCACAAGCTCTCTGGTATTTAGGAGGTCTTGAACTTTCATTTTAATGTTTTATTTTGAACCTGTACGCTGAAAGATTTATCTCTCGAAAGTCATGACTCATGGATGCAATTCACATGTTAGACGCCTCCTTGATAGATCTTAAATTGCACGTCGTAGCATGTGCATGTATGCGCGCTAAAGTGGAGAACTAAACAACCTTGTTCTTTCAAACATTACACAGCGTTAAGTTTTAAAATCCTGCAGATTAAACGCAATATAAGTTTTTATATTCAAATTCATACCTGAATCGACGCCAGGTTCTTCACAGGATTTTAAAGAAAAATACTTATAACACTATTTTTATCGCTTGCGAATGTTTCTTGTTCTTGTTGCGTTCCGTTAAAAGTAAAATAGAAATAATTGCGTATATCAATTCAGAGTTAAAATTCATAGATAAAACTTTACCCAATGATGACCGTTGATTCGTTAACCGCACGTTATTTCTAGTAATTTAGAAAAAAAAAAGAAAATGAAACGTAGACTCAACTTGAAGTGTGGCCTCAATCGTAGAGACGGCTGAATGACGTATTTTTACTTACGTTCGGTGTACCGATGAAATGACTGTTGGCTTTTGAAGATACGGAAACGCGAATGGGACTTATGAGCTAATGAGGACTTATGAGCTAATGAGAACTTATGAGCTATGTTTATCATAACTAAGAGAGAAAGCAGCTCTATTTTGGAAATATTTCAGTTGATTCATATAAGGGTAAATGTATCTTTTCCCGCGTATGCTTAATTTTAATTCATCTTTATTGCAAAATTTGACATTTCTTCGCTGTTCGGGTGCACCTTCATACTTTCAATTACGGTCAAACCGGATTGCGAGCATAATTAGTTCGGGAAACGAGCTCGTAATCCGCAGCACTCGTACATCGAAGCCATTTCCCTATAAGAAATAATATAAACTCCTATGATCTTGATTCGTTCCAAAAATATTCATATACATAATAATGATTGTTATGGAAGCAGTGATCGCATGACGCTCGGGAGACAAAACAGCGTATACATACTCCATGAATTGCTCGTATTGCAAGACTTCGCTCGTATATCAAATTAAAATTTATTGAACATTTTTCTCGTCTTGCAAAACACTCGCAAACCAAGTTAGTCGCCGACCGAGGTTTGAATGTATGTAACTAATCTGCACTATTAATAGTAGCTTATTCATAGTAGATAAATTATACTATTACTATATGTGTTAGCCAATATTATGTTTCATCTTTCTCTCTTAGTAGAAGTACTAAAATACATCTCCTTATACGAGTTATCTTGTAAATCTTTGCCATGGATGTTGCTCATCTTCTTCTCATCTTTCATAGAGCGATATTGTAGAGATGGCGAAGGGGTTAAAATGAATTTGAATTTAATCATCACTCAAAGTGTGAAGATAAATAATAACAAGGGGGTTGAAGGTGATATGACACGTTCCTTAATATGTTCAAGAGTTAACTAACGTAACAATTGAATTCGCTTTGCAAGTTGTCTCACGTTTGACACATTATCTAAACTCTTCGTAGTGAAACATAAGTTTTTTATGCATATGATACAAAAATAAAAATGAATCAGTTTGATTGGGTTTCGGTAATAGTAAATTCATCTGTGTTGTCCATATTTCTGCATTAGCAGCCGTTATCAATCGGACGTAGCCTTCCTTAAGATTTCCTTCCTAAGAGTGCTGCAATTATAGGCTATTCATCGCGACGAATGCCAGGCAGGCATTCTTCGCGACAAGCGATTTTGGTTCAAAAATACCCGGAAAATAATTTCGGGAATCCTCGTTAGGAAAATATTCGCTCGAGACTTTTTCAAATGAGTGAGTTTAAACTGCATAACGTTGCAGAATTGCAATGGAAGAATGTAGGGACAAGCGTCTTGTTAGATTAACGATCGAAATGAGTTGCTGATGGCCCAAAAATTTTGATTGAGGTGGGATCAAACGAAGTTATTTTTACTCAATAGACATCTCGTCCAAAAGCAATTTCAATACCAATAAAATTCGTACGAAGATTAAGTCTTTCGGAGCGGAAAACGGACTTAAAATTTGGATCAGCTCAAAAAAGCATTGTTAGCAGGAAAACCGACGTTACTGAGAGCGGACGAGTTTTCATAACAGCGGGAAATTTTGTATCCAAACTCAAAAATAGCCACTCCAATTATTCAATAAACGCTTTAGTCATTGAAAAAAGCATTTAAGCGAAGAAAAAATTAATGCAATTGGAAATTGGTCTGAATACTAAATATTCTCTGAAAAATACGCTATAAGTACGCCAAATGTTTTTGATGTGTTTGCAATTTAATTTTTTAACTCATATCGAGGTTTCCTTTATTAGCTACACTAACTATATTTAACTTCCAGCGATTGTTAGTGAATCAGTAACTAAGTAAAATATTATAAACAGTCGTCACTTATTTGCAGCTGAAGACTGTGTCAGTGCGGCAATTCGATTCTACATTTATCATTAGATTGCAATTTCCCTGCTAGTTGTGTTTAGCAAAACATACATCAGAGTATTAGTTGTAATCAAGTAGTTGTTTGACTTTAATTTATAATGGCTTTATTAGTCGGATTTTGGTTTTAAGGCTTTAACGTTTCTCAAGTCACGAACAGACACAACCATGACCTAACCAAGATTCGAACCCGGGACCTCGGCGTTGTTAGGCGAACACGCTAAACACTGCAATGCCGAGGCCGGCAGCTTATCTGAGTTGGTCTGTAAGACTTCGATAGAAAATTAGATAAGAACTTTTAATTCCATCGCTTTTTTGGGCTTATATAACGATAATCGTGTTGAAAAGCGAACACGTTAATCAATAAGAGAAAGTCTCGAGCTTCTGAAATTCCCAGGAATTCTTCGAAATCATTTCTCGTGTCTCGGGAAATGAAAAAGGGCCGAGAATAAGAATCCATAGTCGCTTTTCTATCTTTCGTTCGGTCTTCTACTCATACCTCTCAGCACCGTCGTATCCAAATTACTACCACCGATATTTAATTGGTTAGAATCGTTAAGTTTCTAAGGTCCGTAATATATACACGCAGAGAATGATTAACCATATAACGATTGCTCTTTGGAACTTTCGCGCAGAGATATTGGAGCAATGTTAGAAGTTATTCTGTTTCACCGAGCTGATTTTGCTAGTGTAGAAAGAGCCGGTATAGAATGAACTATTCACGCTGTCATTTTTAAGAGAGCATTAATTTTTTTATCAAAACCTAAACAATTTTCAAGTCTTCCGGATTTCCAGGAGGGTATCGCCTTCGCCTACGATGAAAACGGTTCTATGTCCGATTCCCCGTGTGGAGGCACATACCCTTAAAAAGTTCTCAGCTGTCGAAGCACTTTAAACAATACCACTAGCACTACTAGAAAGCATAATTCGGTTATCATCCCATTGTAAGCGGTTTCATCCATTACTACCGATTAGGTATGTAAAGTTTGAAGTATAAAATAGAAAAAATTCCAAGGCCGTACATTTTCAAGGTAAAACCAAGGAGAACTTACATTGGCAACTTTCTTCTGTTGTATCAAGGGCGTCCAAGGCGGCATTGTTTGTTACCTGTACGAAAAACAGGTACTGTTTTACGAAAACAGTACCTGTTTTTCGTACAGGTATCAGTGTACCTGTACGAAAAACAGGTACACTGATTTTCGATGAATATCTAGTGTACCTGTGATACTGTGAATCACTAGATACGTATTTTGAAAACGTTTCCGAAGGTAAGTTCCCCTTTATTTTGTCTTGAAAATTAACGGCATTGGAGTTTTTTCTATTTGATAATTCTATGAGAGCATTCAATCATTCTCTTTTTATTTTCCCAAACATGAGGCATAATAATCGCTTACATAATCGCTTATATAATACCTATGAATTGTAATTTATATTCCATTTCCAAGGTAAAAATAGATTATGCATAGGCATTTTCAATACGCACTTTTGGTCCTGTTCCGATTTCTTTGTGAAAGGAATTCTTTGACATCTCATAAATTTTCTCAATATCTTTTCAATTTATTTTCTCAATATGTCATTTGCGAGAAGTAACGAAAGAATTGAAAGAATTTTTCAGTTTTTCTCTTACGAACGATAAATAAAGTAAATATCCGGCAAATGAATATCTCATTGGTTCTCATCGGTTAAGCTAAAAATCGAAATCCCATGCCGTGGAATCGGAATATTTTCAAGATAGGGAGGAAAAGATTTCATTGAATTTCGACTTTTTCATGGGTTCGTTTCACCTCGATCAAATTCAGAAAAGTACTTTACATCCGCCGACGAAAGAATTCTAAAAACGGCCCTTTCACGTTTAACCACCATTTGCGGCAAACAAAAAATGTAAAAGAGAAAACTCATCTATTGACAAATTTTTAACAAGTTTACGATTACCGCTCCCAAAGCCGTTTTATATGCCGCTAAGTCAATTTACCTCCGAAGTAATAAATATTCACTATTAAAATTACTTCCAAAAAAGGGATCGATTCCGTATGTAAAATGCAGCTCTTAAAATTTGAAATAATTTTCCTTTACAGCAAACTGTTTTCAGTAAGATTTTTTTTCCATAATGAAGTAATAAAAACGAGTACGTTATGCGTGGGTATAAACGACTGTTGCACCAATTTATTCTTGTCAGAAAGGAACCGTATGCGTAGTAAATGAATATTCGACAAAAATTTACCAAGCGGAGTCTCCACAAATTCGAAAAAAGGCGATATCCAGAATTTCTTGTAAATTATCCTTTGGCTGTCTTCGCCAGTATATGCAAATAGAATCGACTCTTTCTTTTCCCAGAGGAATATATCGTTGACGATAAAGTAGAAACGATGGAATATGGTGGTAAACCAATGTCATTTCGGCGGATTCCGTCTCATTGCCACATTTCTTTTCCTCATGATCGAACGCGACCTCTCGAAATTGACCCTCGAAGTTCCGACTGCGATTTCTCCGCTTGTTATAACCTAATCTTACGAAAAAAATAGGATTTAAATTATTATCGGGATGAATTCCCGCTCCACCGTTTCGAATGCGTGGATAACTTTAAATTTGATCCGTATTGGAGGTTTTCAAAGATTCGACGCGTGGAAAAAATTGTTTACATCTCGCTGAGGGAATATTCCCTTCCGATTTTGCGCATATGTACCTAGGCAAATTGCATGATTGCATTGACTTTTTCTTTATCCCTTGCCGAATTTTTTAATTTATTCCTCAGTAAGTCAGTGTCGTTTCACTCTGCGAGTTGATTATATTTGACTTGCTTTAATTTTATTCTGTCCCGTTGAAGGATATCCCTTTTTTATCTACTTTCTCATTAACGGCCCACAAAATTGAAGTAGGTCTGTCATCATTCCTTTCAGATTGGCTGTATATCCTATTTCTGCACTGAATCTCATTTTATGTGCTAGGAGATGACTGTGAGAACATCATTAAATCAAATAAATTTAAGTACTTCCATAGTAGATGCTCAAGGATAGCGAATGAGAGATTTAATATTTAAATATTTATTCAGTGTGCTCAAATTAATATACGACAAGCACATAATCAACAGCTGAGAGAAGAGCAAAACTCTTGTTATATAAAAGCGTATTGTTGTACAAAAGCGCCCTATTAGAACAGGAAAACTACTACGGAGCGTATAATGAGCAGCTTTTATTCTGGCGTACTCAAGAAGTTGTTTGTTGAATGTTGGATGAATTTTCCTCATTCCAGTATTTGGCGATCTTTTTCATTTTACCTTATTTCAAATTTAATTTTAAGTTAAACTCTTTATTTAACGAAACAGAATCCGAATCAATTACATTTCAAATTCACTGAAATATAACTAAAGTAGATTTTCAAATAAAATTTGTTTAAAAATGGAAATAATCAAAAAACAAATATCGGAAAGTTAATTATTTTGAGCTTAAAATAGTCAAGCAATGCTTTGCAAAGTTGAGTGCATATAACTGTTTGGCTCTCGTTGTGGAATTTTTGATTGAACCTTTAATAGCCGCTATTAAGCTGAAAAAAGTAGTGAATTGTACGCGGAATCCGGGACCAGTTTCAATTTTAAACATTGAACTAACTTTTGATTGAAATCCAAAGTTATAAACTTGTTTCCAAGCTTTTCCCGTTCAACAGTCGATCCTGAGTATGATTCGTGTCATATTTTCCATTAAAACGAAAATTGAAATATTCTAAAAACTCTTTCGAATAGCGCATTGCGCATTTCACCCATCTTAATTACAGATACTTTTTTCTGATGCATAGTTGCATTGTAAAACACGAAAGAAATATGCAACAGAGTGGAAATGAATTCCGGTATCAGAAAGAGAATCGTACGGTCTATGTTCCAAATGGTGAAATGTTAATTGTCCCAAGATCCATTCTAATTTGTGATTATCGCGAGTTTTTAGAAGAGCAATGAAAATATTTTTTTCTATTCCAAAGCGATAAATTGAATTCTGAATCCAAAATACATTCGCTGTTCATATCTTACGCTGCAGTCCTTGTGATATAGTTGAGGAAACAAGTCTGTGAAAACAAAAATTTAATCTCCTAAAATCAGTTTCTGGTTTACCGACTGCCTTGTATATCGAGTCCTTTTCAATTTTTTTTTACCTCGGTACGCCTTCTGTTCGAAGAAATGCTTAACCCTTTAATCTGCTATATTCAAATTTCCTTTTTGATTAACCATTATGTCTCAAAAATTAAATTTGGATACGTGACCATGAAACTATCGCTCGAGACATGATTTGTATGTAGCAGTGTACCCTTTGTAATAAAATATGCCCTCTTAATTTGCTACGGAATATATTTTCTGAATTAATTTCCTTTCCTGTTAACCTCAGATGATTTATTTCCAACTTAATTTTCAACACAGCTATACCCCTTCTCGCCCTTCTTCTAATTTAACCCCAAATCTCTGCTCTCGGGTAAACCCATTCAAATTTATATTTTATTATTATAAAAATTATTCTTGGGCGTTGCAATTTGTAAGAATTGTCAAAAGATTTCCCTAATTGTTTCGGTAAATTCTCGAAGGGGCGTTTAAATTTATGCATTACGGGTAACTTTGGAAAGAAAGACTTTTCAGACCAGTATTTTATATTTTGTTACTTCCGCATTGATATAATTGAAATGGATATCGCTTTTCCTTATCCATGCATTTTTTACTTTTATTTCAGAAAATATAACTTAAAATAAAAATTAGTTTTTTGTCTGTAAAACAACAAATTTACCATTAAACCATTACTGTCCCCCTAATTTACTGCTTCTTCTATCCATTTTGTCCATTGAGGACATTATAGGCAAGGCTTACANATATATATACATTAAGCAATATATATACACACATTCATACACACACGCTCACACCAGTAATTTTCATATTACATCGGTTAGGACTTCATAATTTTGTTTAAAATGAACTCACAAAGTTATCTTTTGGTTATATTAAAGCAGCGGAATTCTGCTGGATGAAAGTCTTCCCAATTATGTACCGCAAAAGCATTTCCCATGGCGCATTGTTTAGAATAATATATTCCAGAAGTTTCCTGTGACTCGGTTCAGGTATTTCAGCATGTTCTTCGCCATCCTCTGGAGTAATCCCCTCCCTTATTCCCTCCGCGTCTTTCGAGTCACCTTATCATCTGCCTAGCTGAGCCAAATAATGAAGAAACGTGGCAAATTTTCCCGCCATCCATATTCAAATACGTATATTCTAGCTTCATTGCGCAATACCCATGCGTCATCACCCCCATTCAATCATTTCCACGTGAAATTGAGCTGTTTTGCCCGTCGTTTCTATTATGCTAATCCTTTTTGGTTTAATGGTTGCGGTTTCTTGATTTTGGTCACGTACGTGAGAGTTTTAGGAGCTCTTGTGCGGAGGATGATGTTGTGAGTACAAAGACAGGAAAGTGAGACGTGCCGGACAGTACAATGGGATGCGAGATACAAACTCCACCTCGGGGCTCTGTGTCATTTATCCCTCACTTCTAAGGCCTCGTGGGAAATCATTATTCTGCCTCCCCAAAAAAGGTATGAAAACATCGGGAGCTAAAGTTGCCGCATTTTCCCGTGTCACCGAAACAATCTGTCAACCTTCTAACTTTCCCTCGGGTAACATCCTCTTACAATTTGTTTGGACTCATCCCTCCCCACACTCTTTCTTCTGATGCGTTATCAGTTCTCGCGGACGTTTTTGAACTTGTTATACTTTTGCTGAGGTTATTCTTCCACGTGTGTGACTTATGGAAGGGATAACGGGATGTATGCTCTCCCATTTAGGTGCGTTTGCCAAATCCAATTATCTGCCACCGTAGTAACCGTAGCATCTAATTTTTAGTCATATATTCCGCTCTTGCGTAGAAAAATGCTCAAAAAGGTGAGGCGTAGTCAACGACGAGTTTCAAACTAGAATGTGCCGTAAAAATGAACATTTCCTCAATTAATTTTCTCATATAAATGTATGAATAAACATAATTAATTTCGTTCGACCTGTCCGTGTTCTTTTTATCTCCTCTTGTATACTTTTACAATTGAACATACAGAGGCTGTAATCATAGAAATTCCCCTCGCCCAGGCCAAATCAATGTAGTAGTAGTATTGGTATTAGTGCTTTGACCGCTGGGGTAATTTTGCATTTACTGACTCCCACCGGGAATCGAACGCGGGGCCGACGGAAGAGATTTCCGCAAAGGAAACTTGGAATGACTGATAATTTAATGCAAGATTTTCGACAAATCTCTCCTGTTGTAAATACAGGCAAATGTGAATAATATGCAACGGAAAAGATAAATAAAGGCGCATTTTATAAAGTGAGATTTAAGTGAAAACGATTATCGCTAGCTTAATTTTACCTTAAATGGATTGCGTAGAAATCTATAAAATGAAGTGGACCTCATTTTAAGTTTCACCTGCTTTAAATAGGATAAAAGTTTCAATACAGGGTCATATATATATATACATTAAGCAATATATATACACACATTCATACACACACGCTCACACCAGTAATTTTCATATTACATCGGTTAGGACTTCATAATTTTGTTTAAAATGAACTCACAAAGTTATCTTTTGGTTATATTAAAGCAGCGGAATTCTGCTGGATGAAAGTCTTCCCAATTATGTACCGCAAAAGCATTTCCCATGGCGCATTGTTTAGAATAATATATTCCAGAAGTTTCCTGTGACTCGGTTCAGGTATTTCAGCATGTTCTTCGCCATCCTCTGGAGTAATCCCCTCCCTTATTCCCTCCGCGTCTTTCGAGTCACCTTATCATCTGCCTAGCTGAGCCAAATAATGAAGAAACGTGGCAAATTTTCCCGCCATCCATATTCAAATACGTATATTCTAGCTTCATTGCGCAATACCCATGCGTCATCACCCCCATTCAATCATTTCCACGTGAAATTGAGCTGTTTTGCCCGTCGTTTCTATTATGCTAATCCTTTTTGGTTTAATGGTTGCGGTTTCTTGATTTTGGTCACGTACGTGAGAGTTTTAGGAGCTCTTGTGCGGAGGATGATGTTGTGAGTACAAAGACAGGAAAGTGAGACGTGCCGGACAGTACAATGGGATGCGAGATACAAACTCCACCTCGGGGCTCTGTGTCATTTATCCCTCACTTCTAAGGCCTCGTGGGAAATCATTATTCTGCCTCCCCAAAAAAGGTATGAAAACATCGGGAGCTAAAGTTGCCGCATTTTCCCGTGTCACCGAAACAATCTGTCAACCTTCTAACTTTCCCTCGGGTAACATCCTCTTACAATTTGTTTGGACTCATCCCTCCCCACACTCTTTCTTCTGATGCGTTATCAGTTCTCGCGGACGTTTTTGAACTTGTTATACTTTTGCTGAGGTTATTCTTCCACGTGTGTGACTTATGGAAGGGATAACGGGATGTATGCTCTCCCATTTAGGTGCGTTTGCCAAATCCAATTATCTGCCACCGTAGTAACCGTAGCATCTAATTTTTAGTCATATATTCCGCTCTTGCGTAGAAAAATGCTCAAAAAGGTGAGGCGTAGTCAACGACGAGTTTCAAACTAGAATGTGCCGTAAAAATGAACATTTCCTCAATTAATTTTCTCATATAAATGTATGAATAAACATAATTAATTTCGTTCGACCTGTCCGTGTTCTTTTTATCTCCTCTTGTATACTTTTACAATTGAACATACAGAGGCTGTAATCATAGAAATTCCCCTCGCCCAGGCCAAATCAATGTAGTAGTAGTATTGGTATTAGTGCTTTGACCGCTGGGGTAATTTTGCATTTACTGACTCCCACCGGGAATCGAACGCGGGGCCGACGGAAGAGATTTCCGCAAAGGAAACTTGGAATGACTGATAATTTAATGCAAGATTTTCGACAAATCTCTCCTGTTGTAAATACAGGCAAATGTGAATAATATGCAACGGAAAAGATAAATAAAGGCGCATTTTATAAAGTGAGATTTAAGTGAAAACGATTATCGCTAGCTTAATTTTACCTTAAATGGATTGCGTAGAAATCTATAAAATGAAGTGGACCTCATTTTAAGTTTCACCTGCTTTAAATAGGATAAAAGTTTCAATACAGGGTCATATATATATATACACACACCATTAATTTATTATTACCAAACATATACTATTATATATTCATTAAATATTGCACAAAGTGACATCGTGATTACAGTATGATAGCACCTTGTTAAATTGTTGTATTTCCGATGCTGGTACACTTCCAAATGGTTTTAGTAAGCATGGTTTTATAATGGTTTTAGTAAGCAAAGTAAGCATTACCAAAATGCTGTCAGATGCAGGTTGGGAATCCTTAAAATATAGGAGACTAGAAGCTAAATTGCGATTGCTTGATAAATTTAGGGAAAGTACATTTGCGGAAGATATAGTAGATATTATGAGACCCCCTGCTACCTTGAGCGCAAAATAAGAGAAATAGATGCTAGGACGAGTCGTTTTAAGAATTCATTCTTTCCGCGAATTATACATGATAATAATAGGCTAAAAAAATAGTCCGAACGCCCGGTGTTTTCACCCCCTGCCACACGCCGTAAGGCGGCTTGCAGGGTATTTATGTAGATGTAGATGTAGTTCGAAACTTAGCCACATCAGGTGTTTTTTGTACATCATTCCATGCTTCTCTTTTATTAAACACAGTTTTCTTGTAAACTTCACGACTAACCCTTTTTTTGCATCGTTAAATGCACAGTAGAGATAACCATGCCTTAACGAATTCACTTATTAGAAATATAATTTCAATTGAGAAGTGCAAATACATCTCAATTGAGGAGTTAATTGTCTTTCCAATGGTATTAGCTAATTTTCAAGTGTAGTATCTTCCTATGATATATCATTATATACAGTTTGCGATATTGAGATGTTTTAGGCCTCTCCGCCGGCCTAGACACGACCCGCCTTCCGTAGAAGTGGCCTTGAGAGTTGAGAAATCCCTGCAGTACATATCTTCCATCCTCTTCATTCTCTCGGGAAACAATCAGACAGGGACGGCTTAACCATATTAATCAGCCGCTGACAAGGACAACAGTTACTAAGGGACTCATAAAATCTTTAGGGCTCAAGGATGTGCTGGTAATTATTACAGCAACCAGTATCCACTCTGTGCACCTGAAAGATGTCAAGCATTCGTTTATTTTCATTCTTTCCATTAAGCCTCGCTCGAAAATGTTTTTAATATTATCCGACTCCTCGTCGCGTTCTATGTAATGCATTTCAGCCTTTCGGGGATGGAGACATTATCTCCCCTCAGCTTCTTTGTGTTACGGTAGCACTCCATCAGTTTGACTTACTAAGAAATTTCTTTGGTTTAACCTAACATCTTTAAAGTGTAATTTATTTAAGGAATGAAGAGACATGCGGCAGAAATAAATTTCTTCTAAAACAGAGTTAATGCCCACGTTATTCGTTGATTAAGTGGAGCAGTAATAAAATGTGACAAAATTACTTATACGTTATTTAATTTTCTTTTATCAATACTCTTAGCACCGATGTATTTAAGGTACAAGATAAATCTTTTGGTTGGGAAACTTGTGCAAAATAAACCTCCAGAAAATTATACATTGCCAGCAATTCGCGAATTAATTTTAAATATAAACTTATTATATACATTTATAAACATAAATATATTTTAAATATAAATAAAATTAAGAATGATGTGTTAAAGAAGGAGTAAGAGGTGTGGAAAATAGCCGCAAGACTGAGACCTGGGTTCTCTGAAAGTGGGGGATCTGGGTTCGAGTCTTGCGAGATCTTCTGTGCTATGTAATTCACATTTCCCTGATCGAAGTGTTAAAGGACAATAAAACCATAAATAAATGTTACCTCCATTTTTAATCTAAAAACTACCGATACCCCCTTTAGCCAAAAGCCAACATTTATTCAGCTAAAACTACTACGTTACATCCTTTTATTTTTTGAGGAAAATAATAAAAATAATTGGATTAATTCTAAAAAGGTTCGCTTGAACTCAGTGAAATTTGGGTTAGAAGAGTTCTTCTTAGATAAAATCAAATTGCTCTTTCAGATATCGTTAGCATTATAGTAAAATTATTCCAATTTTAAAATATATTCAAGTGTTTTAATAAAAGTAACCTCGGATATATGGATAACGGTAAGAACGTTCAAATCTGATTTTTAAACACATTGATCAGATGATCTTTTATAGGATTAATGCAAGATTCAGCATGCTATTTTGCTGCAGAATTTATTGTAAATCGCTTTAAAGAATGAATGTAGCCACTTTTCAGCTTGGAGGTAATCTAAGACATTCTATGAGTCATCTAAGAAGGATTGTATTTTACTACGAATAGCATACAAAACATCGATTGCATAGTACATATTTAGCTTTGAATTACTTTTGCAAAATGGGATTTGTTATAAATTTACTAGATTATTAAAGCTGTCAATTAAAAAGCACGAATAATGGAAAATATATCTGTTTTTGTAAACGTTAAACTTCTGAGTACTCGTAGATAGTGTTTGTTGGATTCTCTATCCAAATCTTTTCATCATTTAAAGGAATTAAAACTGATATTGCTGAGATGAGAAGTTCCCCATAATTTATATCATGTCCCTATCTGTTATAAGGATTAATTGCTACGTCTCACCTTTATAAAATCCTGGTGATGGAAGAGATGTAAGAAAAATCTAATATAGAATTTGTGGCTACTTGTCCTTACTTGGGTGATTAAACTTGTGGAGGCATTGTAAACGATTTTCTATTGCCAAATTTAGCGAGATAAATAGATTAAATCGAAACATCATACCGGATAATCTTGATAGATACCTTTAGGAGAACAGCGTTAAGTCATTACACCATAAAATGACGTAAAAATTGAGCTTTTGAGACGCAATTGCCTACGTTCAACGTTCTGCGTGGTGGCGTGCTTTGGTTACGACCTTCTAATAGGGACACGTAGGTACAGTGCTGTAAAACTCAACGTAAAATAGAGTTTTTTTAAGTACAGCAAAATCAGGTAAAGACGCTTTTCAGGGGAGCGAGTAAAAACCAAATTATAACCGGGATATTTTACCGGACAACATGTTATTCCTTTTCCGTTGAAAAACAAAAGGGGAAGGGGTTTTTGGATCTTTCATTTTTAAAACATTTCATTAAACCTTAAAATGGAAAGTGTAATTCCTAAGTTTGCTTCTTCTGCCCCTTCAATAGGGTATCTAGAGAGTCCGCGAACTATTCTTGCGTGATACTGGTTGCCTTCTCGTCATATTTAAAAAATGCTCAGCTTTTCGGGCAAAGAGAGCTCCTTCCTTTCCCCCTTAATTTTGGTAACTTTTCACTCGATAATGAAGCAATGAAGAATGACGAATTTATTTTTACAGCAGTAGTCGTCAAAGTCTCTCTAAAACTACACTCAACAGCCCACAAAACGCATCACTGCCAATGTGGGTAATTTGATTTTTTATGAAACGAAATTCTGAAGAAATAAACACTATCAAGGGACTTTTTAATACATTTTTCTGCTCTGATGAGAGAGGAAGTCGGCGATAATGCTAACAGATTTTGGCTTATCAAAAAAGGATTGGCTGAAGCAGTGCATATGAGGACGGGAGTAATCCATAAAGTAATCCATAAGTAAGTGTTTAACAGACCATCATAAGCGGCATTTTTATCATGTGGTTTGTGTGAAAGGTACCGGGACCGAGAAAAAACCACGCATTAAGTGGGAGAATTTTAAACGGGCTATACTCTAATTCTTATTGCTTGTTGTCAAAATAAATGTTTTATCGAAAGATTAAGAAATATTGCTCCCTTTGTTACATTCATACGATGATTTGTTGTTTTTTGTTTGGGAATATCTTTATAAAAATTGAACGGTGGAAGTTGCGATTCTGAAGGCGTGATGTTGCTTAGCTAAGGACTATGAGTGTGGTTGGGATTGCAGCAATCCGATAACAAACGAATTTCTACGGGCTAGAAGAAAGTGGGTAGTTCGTATGTACATATAACGAAACCGAGGCGGCTGTTTATGTAGCTATTTAATGTTTCCTATTTGTCATTTCGATATTTCCTAATCTTATTATTTTATAATTAACTATTAGATTTAACATAATAATAATTATAATAATTTTAATTGCCGTATATGCCAGAAAAGAGTCGAAATAATCAAATTACTCTTTAGGGCTGAGTTTAAGACGTCGACTTTCATGTGGACTCTACTCTTAAGAGACGAAAATCATATCTAATTTGGGTAAAAGTTTTCATTAGCCAAAGCTTAATCTATGTACAAATCATCAAAGAAAAATTACGAAAATTAATAGTGATTTACATATGATCGTTTTCGTAAAATCAAACGTCCTGTTAGTGCAGGCTTGTTGTGTTAGATATGCTTTACTTCGCTTCACATATATTCAAACACAATCTAGGATCGACTTTTATTGGAGATACGTGAAAAATTCTAAATTTTCTAGCCACAAATTAGGGAGTCAAATTTGAATAAGGTCGAAAATTACTTGAGTGCATACTGTATGTAAAAGTAAGTAATGTATTTCATTTTTATGCACATATAGAGTTATTCAGTCACTTCCACGTGTTATCCTCCATTTGTAAGAATAATTCCCACCGATGGCCGTGTTTTTTGGAAGCGGAAATGCAAGAAAAAGAATGGACATTTTCTCGAGGTTAATTTCTTTGAGATAAGTAAATGGTATCAAAATTATTATGGTATAAAAATACCAAAACTTAAACTTAACAAAGATGTAGTTACTAGGACTTATATGGAGTAAAATGTGTTTGGAAATGGTTATTCTCAATTTTTTTCAAGCAGCCAACACAGCATCAATATTCCTTCGTATGGAATTCATTACTTTTATCAGCTTCCGAGCACCTGGTAGTTGATGCATGTGGACTTGCTGACCACGAGGGAGGTTCGGAACGTTCTTACCCACCTAGTAACCGACATTCCACAATGTATTATGCAGTAGACAATAAATATCGGAAAAGTGCCATTGGAGATAAAAGTGGTGGAGGGATACAAATTGAGGTACGCGTGGAAAATGTTTCCCAATAAAGAGATCGAAAGGAGGCTGTGACGCAAGTGTCATAAAACGAAAGGGCACTGAAGTAGAAATGGACGCAGATAACATTTCGAATCCTTCCTGAAGAATCTCGCTGCAACTCTAACAAGATGTTCAGAAGAAATGTTTTCCCATAAAATTGCAAATATCCGATCTTGGAGCTTTTCTTTCGTAGTTTTTTGGGGATGAGTAACGTAAATCCGACAATGACTGAGATTACAAGGGAAGAATGGTATCTTGCGGGGGGCGCGCCTGGTTAGGATAAGTCTTGGCGTGGAGGGCATACAAATTTTGCTCAGAAACTCGCGGTGTACAGAATCCAACAGAATATTTTCATTGTGAGGCCTCGGAATTTAGAAATATCGCATTATAGCATATATTTTGTGGAATATAGTATCATTCGACAACAATTCCTTTCTGGAATACTCTGCGGTGTTGTGACCATTCATATTATCCTGAGGATTTTGCAGCGTAAATTGAGGTTCGATGGGTTTTACCGAGAAGTTGCTTGAATTTTCTCACCAAGTTGAGAGTAAAGGTACTGGGGGAGCTCGAAAGCATTCCATTTTTATAAGAGAAGTCTAGAGTTGCCTGTGTTACAATTTGTATACGTTTAAAAACATCCTTCCCGGTTCTTGGATCCTTTCTTGCCACGAACTTCTTTCACCAGAAAAGAATTAGATTTCAATGCGCATCTCTATAAGGTACTACGTACAAGATAAATTACTATAATGCGAAAAAATATGTTTGGAACTAAAGATAATGTTCATCGAGAAAACTCTTAGATAATCAAGATAATTTTAAGGAAGGAAAATGTAGGAACCTACAAGTTTCCAAAGATATAATTCAAGATTTTCCCCTGAGATTCAATTTGATGAAAATAATCACGTTTCATAGTCCATCAAAAGTAATCTGAATCACATCTTTGACGAGGAAATAGGCACCAACATTTAAAAGCCTTCAATTTATTTATCGAATTTCGGAGAATCTATTTCTATATACCTAAAACCTATTAAGGTGGTTGCAATACATGTTTAGCTTTTGAGTGTTTATATTTCGCTGTACCGTCATTAATGTGGACGAGTAGGTAATTATACGTTTGTATCAAATACTTTCCGAGGAATCATTGCGTTAATTTATTATCACTCATACAGAAATTCACAAGTATCTTTTCCGGGTACACAGTTTTTCACTCACTCAAACAAACTCTCTTCTGCTTATCTATTTCATCTAACTCAGAGAAATCCATCCATCTGTAATTTTGTTTGACTTTCTTTTACTTTCATAATCGCGGCGGGCCTCGGGATAGACTTACGTTAGACTTCGGCGAAAACGGTTCCGGGATCGATTCCTGGTAGAGGCTCACGTGCAAAATAACCTTAGCTGTCGAAGCACTTTTAAAATCAATTCCAATGTAATTCACGTTATGCATTTTAAATACTGTAAGAAAAACGAACGCAGGATTTCAAATATCCCAATATCTAAATCCTTGGAGAATACCTTCGAGATTTCACTCCCAAACGTTCCTCTTATGTTGAAGTTCAAGGAAGGATCTTTTGGGAGGGAGATTCGACCCGAAACTCACCTTAAAGCTTTCTTGAGATCAAAAGATTGCAGCAACCGAGACGACGTATACGAAAGATGCTCATTGTATTTCTGCATCGATTCCTTCCTAATCTATTCAGCCCCTTTTTCTCCCGCCTACCGTTAACCGTAACCTTACTGATATTAGCTCTCTATGTGGCGAGGCAATTACTTATCGACATCCATTTAACTTTATTGTAAATTTATAATGATTCTACATCCATTTTCGAAAAAGAATCCCTTAAAGCGGGAATGGGTAAAAAAGCGTCGAGGAAAAGGTATCGAATAAAAGTCTCGAGGAAAAGTTGTTAAGGGACAGGAATGCGAAGGGAGAATGCTAGTAGGAAATGTGACCCGAACCAACTTTCATATTTTGAATACGTAAAATTTATTGTTAGCGCAACCTACACCAGCTCTATGTCCAGTGAAACTCACATAATCCATGCTAACTTTCCTCTTCAACAACAACACCGCTAATACCATTGCATAAGATTCGCCTAGATAGAGAAAACTAAGTAGCTTAGGCGCATAGAAAGTTGGACGTCATAAAATCAAAACTTATATCTATATATTTCGTGGATTATCTGTTGAAAGGCTGATAGAGAAGATGAGGCAGCGCCGCTCAAGTGATTGTCTGCGCTCCCACATTCGCCAAACACTGATGTTATGCAAATTGAGCCACTATATATTCATCCTTTCTCAATGGGTCAGCTTATGGGAAAATCGCCGAGTATCCTATGCCTGGAACACTACCTACCTTGGTCTGGTGGGCATGATTCCCAAGAGCGATCAAACTTTACAAATTCTTAGGTAAACTCACCGGCATGTACGTGTATCAAATGTTATATATCGGCGCAAATGCCGATTTGCCAAACAATGGTTTACCTGAATTCGCATAGAAACGGAAACTTCTTTATTGGTGCTCAATGACGCCCTATCTTGAACGCTTACACAAAGAGCGTAGCTCATGTATAAATATCACTTTAAACTCGCAAATATGATGATTTACTTAGATTCTTAGACTCGTAGATATTTTCGGAAATTTTTTCGAAAAAGAAGGCCTAATTACCATTAGATCAACGTGGTGTAGCAATAAAATTGCATTGCTAACAAGACATTATGTGCGAAGCTTTTATGGAATACAATTTCTTCGATGTCGAAATTGCATATATTCTCAAACGATCAATTTATGAAATCAAATGGGATGCTTTTATATTATTCAGTTTCCTTACATCTATTGTAGTGCGGAATTTTGGAGCTCAATGAGGAAAGACCTTGTATGCTTGGAGGAAAGAACCCTCTAAACGCAAGAAAAATGCTTTAGCACTTTTAAATACATTTCTTTTTAAGCAATCAGACCATATCGATGAATTGAAATAAGAATGGAACGGGCAGGATGGTGCCCCCTAAGATTCAGCGCCCTGGACGCTTGCCCCGGTTGCTCTTACCTCGGGTCGGAACTGGTGATTATAAACTTTATTCCGGTCTCGTCAAAAGTAAACATTCTGCCGCACGTTAAGTATCCTCACTAATTTCCTAAATTCTATGGATAATTACTGATGATAGATAAATATGTGAATATTAATGTCGTGGCATCTAAAGTGAAACTTCCAAAATCTTAAAACCAAGAATAGAGGAGAAGTGTGTGATGACAAAATTAAATTAAATCTTTGCGTCTGCAGATGACGTTCATACGGGAATAAATCGAAACCAGTCGATAGAAAAAAATGTAGAAAATGTTGAGTTTCTTTCCGTTTACCATCAAATTTTAACGATAACCATTTTAAAATTATAAAACAAAGAAACTATTTAATTTGGTAAAGATCTAAACAGATGAATGTATCTTAAAATGTTGAGTCCTAATAATATTGGGGAAGGGCGTTTGTTTAGAAAATTTAAAATATCTGGAATTCCGTCTGTAAGATATAGATTTCCTACCGGTTTTCATCTTTCCTAAGTGTATGTAGTAGTAGTAGTAGAAGTTTATTTAGAAAATCTTTCTAATAATTATAGTTATTAAAAAGAAAATTCAATAAGACAACAATTTTATAAATTCACAGATATAGCAAATAATGATAAAAGATATAAGAAATCAAGAAAAAAATGAACGGCTGAACAATTTACACATTCATATACATTATCATTATTTACTTTGCAATTCTTAAACAAATATATTGTGACAACACAATTAAAAAATCACAGATGATCCAAACAATGAAAAATAAAAAATATCAAGAGAAATAAAAAAATAAAAAACAGTTAACTGGCAAAAAGTTTCATACTCATATACATTATCATTAATTCCTCATTATTTTTACAAAGCTGATACATTCCCTTCTACAAGTTCTTTCATTGTCCATTCTACGAACCCATTCAGGAAGACTTGAATAATTCATATCCATCATTCATTAACGATTTCCTAAAGAAATTTGTTGTATGTTTCTCTATTCTTAAATTAAAAATTTGTCTTGTAGCATAATGATGGTGGTTATGGTAAATCATTCTTGTGGTGGTGGTGGTAAGTCATTTTTATATCTTTAGGTCAACATTAGGAGTTGTATCTGGAATGAATGCTTTCACTGCAAGAAGGTTCCGTTATGCTAAGATTTTCGGGAATACGCGGCGGAGTCAGTAGAAACTATGGTTACCCCATATTCTCCACATAGGAACGTCTCCTACATTCAACAGCCAATAAGGGGAGAGCCAATGAAAAAAAGTGAAAGGGAGCAATATATACATATATAAATACTCACACTGCCTCAGTTCTTTGCCTCATCGGGGCGGAGGGGTGTGAACGGAGGTTGGGGGCGATGTATAGCTCAGGTTCTACCATACTAAGAAGGCTTCAACAATATCTCTGGCCAAATAGTGAGTGTGGCACTCATTCATTCCCCAACCGGCAGTGAGACAGCCTGGTGAACCACTGTCTTTTACCCTCCAGGCGCAATTACAATTTATCATGATGAACTTCTGTAATGGAAATTTATCCGGACGTAAAAGCACCACCCATTCGGACGTCCGGGAGGTGGTGGCATTACAGAGGTCCATCATGAAGAAAAGAAATAACTCCCTACACTTCGCAACCTATAACTGCCGCAGCTTGAAGAGCGAAGATCGACTTTTGGAGCTACTCAATGAAGCAGAGAAGATAAAATGGGATGTCATCGGACTAAGTGAAGTAAGAAGAAAATCAGAAGAACTGGTTACACTCAAGGAAGTGCATCTTTTCTATTATAGGGGAACAAAGGATGTAAGACTTGGAGGAGTTGGCTTCTTGATTAACAAGAAATGGAAAAATAATGTGGAGAAAATAGAAAGTGTATCTGACAGAATATGTAAGCTAATCCTAAGGATAAACAAGCGTTACTCTGTTCAGATCATCCTTGTTTATGCACCAACGGCAGCAAGAAGCGAAGAGGAAATTGAAAATTTCTACCAGACTCTCGGCAAGGAACATGACAAGGAAGATCACTATTACAAAAATCATCATTGGCGATTTCAACGGTCGTGTAGGTAAGCAGGAAGCAGATGATGCTGTCACAGGAAAACATGGAGTAGGCCAGAGAAATGAACGACGTCACCGCCTGGTAGAGTTTGTAGAGTGCACCAATATGTACATAACGAGTACATTTTTCAAGAAGAATCCTACAAGGAAGTGGACTTGGAGAGGTCCTAATGGAGTAAAAAACGAAATAGACTACATATTGGTTAACAAACTCTACCCAGTTACTCATTGTGAGGTACTAAATAACTTCAACACAGGAAGTGACCATAGGATAGTTAGATGCAGAAAGAAGATTAACGTCAGAATGGAGCGAAAGAAGATGGTCTCAAGCAGGATATAGGAGGTAAGTATTATAAAATTATAAGAAAATAGGAAAGAGTTCCAGCTGAAACTTAGAAATAGATTTTCAAAAGTTCAAGAAGTAGAACTGGAACCCAAAGCCATGGATGTCGTGTAGGCAGCGGCAGAAGAAGTAGCAAGTACACCAAAAGGACCAAAGGACAAGAAGTTCAGCGACAGAACCAGGAAAATGATGAAACAGCGAAAGCAACTGAAGCACTCATACTTGCCAAAGGAAAATATCGAATATGTTGAGCTATGCAAGTCTATCAGAGTGGCGATGAAGAAAGACATGAGGGATTTTAACGAAAGAATTGTGCAACAAACTATACAGAACAACAAGAGCATAAAGAAGACCAGACAACGCCTAGCAATGGGAAATAAACAAATTTTGGCCGTCCTGAAAGAAGATGGCACAACAACTTCCAATTGACAAGTAATACTGAGGGCAGTAGCAGAATACTTCAACAATGTATAAAAGAAGACAGACAATGTTGAAGAGGAAAACCTAGAAGAAAACTCAGAATATCCCCCTACGCTCTCCCAAAAGAAGTAACAAAGGCCATCAAGAAGATGAAGAATGGAAAGGCAGGAGGAGCAGATGGAGTTTTAGCAGAATATCTGAAACTTGGTGATACAGAAATGTCTCCTGTCCTAGCGCAGTTATTCTCTAATTGCCTTAGACAAGGGAGAATTCCGAAGGAATGGAACCATGCAAAGATTGTCCTTTTGCACTAGAAAGGAAGCAAGGAAGATTTGAAGAACTACCGCCCCATCATCCTCCTTCCTGTTATTTACAAAACGTTCATGAGAGTAATAGCTGCACGTCTGAAGACGTCCCTGGCAGCTCCCCAGCCCAGAGAACAAGCTGTATTTCGAAAGGGATTCAGCGCTATGGATCACATCCACACGCTGCAAGAAATTATAATCAGGATGAACGAATACGAGATGCCACTAGTACTCTGCTTCGTAGACTATGCCCAAGACTTTGACTCGGTAAGTACCTCCTCCACACTGGAAGCACTGGGAGAAGAAGGAATAGATGCCAAGTACATCCAATTCTTGCGAAGCATTTACAAGGACGCCACAGCCTCTGTAATGCTGCATGAAGAAACAGAGGAATTCCGGAATGTGAATAGAGTGAGACAAGGCGACCGCCTTTCACCAATTCTTTTTACAGCCGTTCTGGATGAAGTTTTTAAAACCTTTGACTGGGAGGAAAGAGGCTTACGGATCAATGGAAAGTACATCAGTCATTCGTTTTTTGCAGATGATGTAGAACTCTTCGCAACCAACGGTGCAGATCTAGCATCAAGCCTTCAAGAACTGAACGTGGCTGTGCAGAAAATGGGACTCAGGATAAACTTATCGAAAACTAAGGTAATGTATAATTCTTTTGCAGCACATGTACCAATCTTACAACAAGAGGTGCCCCTTGATGTTTTTTCATAGTACACTTACCTGGTTCAACTGGTTACGACAGGAGGGAAAAACAGGATCACTGAAGTTAATCGAAGAATGAAACTAGGCTGGAGTGCCTTCGGAAGAAACGCCCATATTCTGAAGTCGAAAATGCCAATGGTCTTGAAGAGAAAGGTCTTCCATATGGAAGTGAAACGTGAGTGTTAAACGCAGCAATAACCCAGCGACTTCAGACTACACCAAGAAGTATGGAACGATGTATGCTTGGAATCACAAGAAGAGACAGGAAACGCAACACCTGGGTTAGGAAGATAACAGGAGTGACAGACATCATAGATAAGGTAAGATCACTGAAATGGATGTGGGCAGGTCATGTTGCAAGGGGAAAGGACAACGGATGGACGTCAGCAGTTCTGAACTGGATACCAAGAGACGTGAAGAGACCAAGAAGAAGACCCAGGGACCGATGGAACATAGACATCATTCAATATTTAGGGGTAACATGGCAACGAGAAGCTCAGAATAGAGAGAATTGGAAAGCACTTGTAGAGGCCTACATTCGACGTCGGATTAAAAATCGCTGATTATGATGAAGATGATACATATACATACTTATGAAGTGACCTAACTGACCTGAAGAAGCCAGCAGCATCGTTGTCCTAGCGTCATTTCTCCTGCTCCACTGCGTATTCCTGGAAATCTTCGCATTTTTGAGATGTAATCCTTGAATAACCCTTCTATCTAGCTAAGAGTAGGAACATTAATATTCCCCATCTTATCTGCATTTTATAGAAGAACAAGATAATGTTTTTGAATACTAACACGATTTTGCTGAACTATTAATTTTTTAGTGTAACGCCGAGTTGGGAACCGATTTTTCGAGGGAAAGCATTCTGAGAGCACTCAGGTAGTATATTAGTATTATTAAAAGTGCTTCGACAGCAAAGGTCATCTCCCAACGGGAATCGAACCCGGAATCACATTCACTGAAGTCGAAAGCGTTACCCACTTGGCTATTCGGGAGCTCAGCATTGTGAGAGCGCTGAAATGGAAAAAGTTTTATTTAATATTTACTTGACACGGTGGAAGGAATTAAAATTGAACAAATTAAGGTGACCTAAAATAATAATATGAACGCATTTTTCACATGTATGCATAAATATGAATTTAACTGAAACACGTGTGCTACGTTTTTTATCCCTTCCTCTTGACTCTTAATATTCTCAGACGATGATTTTTCGCCGAGGGGTCGTCAAAATTCTGTGGGAAAATCTGGCTGTCACCGTCCCAGTGGAGGGCGGAGAAAATGCGGATAGTTTCTTGTCACACTATCTTTGTGGAGGTTTTTACATCGTTCGTCTCAAACAACCTTCTCCTTCAAATTCCCCGTGAATCGCACACAGATCTTTTTTGTCTCGCGATGACAGAAATAAAGCTCATTTTTCCACCCGCGGGACTAGGTTTGGGGGTTTCAACGTTTTTTATTCAGATAAAAATTCCTCTATAACGTATCTCGGTAGAAGGCTTTCAATCGGCTAAATTTCTCATTCTCCCTCACTGGTGTGAGAGTTCGCTTTTACGAGATTCTTACGTTCTTCTATGAAGACACAGTAATCAAACGCATTAGAATCATGCTATCCTTTATTCAGGGATATTATATAAAATACATATTGTTAATTAGGTTTCGTAGGGTTTTGGGTTACAATTGATGAAGACGAAATAACGTAACTTTCAGAAAATATAAGAGGAAATAATTTAAATGTTTTGCGATAACATAAGCCTATGTTTGGAAGAAATGTTATCACATATAATTATGAATATGGATGAATGAGGTCTGATCTTATGAGAGGAGCATGACGCAATATTTCTCTCCCTGTCATCGATTGCATTTGTCCGTGAAAATCTTCACAAAAATTCTTAAAATAATACTCAGTTGTTATCTCTATATTCAATGGAAATGTTATATGAGGTAATAATTAGTTTAATTTGATAATTAGCGAAACGTTTTTGATGGAGTAATCGTGATTTTCATGGTAACCTAGTCTTGTAATAAAATGTAAAAAGAGGTTCCCAATTTCTAAGGCTTTCAATGCAAACAAAGGAATCCAATAGCTTAGCCTCGACTTTGTAGCAGCTTTCCATCTTGAAGACAAATAGAAATAATACTTCTACCTTTACTAATGGCAAAGGTAGTAGTATTATTTTATTCTCATTTAAGTAGTACTTTATTTTCTGGTAAAGGTAGAAGTATTATTTCTACTTGTCTTCTTGCAAACAAAGGAGTAAAATGTTTCCGGTGTTCATATTTCGAATAAAATAAAACAAAGCAATAGAGAAATTGATCGATTTTGAATTTTGATCCCTAAGAATGAAAAATGATGAAACGGATCTGTGAAGATATATCGTGTAAATTTGATTGGTGGTGATTTGTTGATATATTAAGAAGCACTAAATGATAATGTTAAATTTAAGAGTGG
Organism: Ladona fulva; assembly: GCA_000376725.2. NCBI lineage: Eukaryota > Metazoa > Arthropoda > Insecta > Odonata > Libellulidae > Ladona > Ladona fulva. The sequence goes on from KZ308991.1 coordinate 28,076, forward strand.
AAGCTGTTACAGTTTTAATAGTAAAGAATGCTACAACATGAGATAATTTGGTTAGATATTTAAACTGAAAATCAGGAAGAAAAAGTTAACCTTAAATTTAGAGAAAGTGTTGACAGAGAAAATAGAGTGAGTGACGTAGAGATGAGTTGAAAGGAGAGGAGGATCAGAAAACGGTGATGAGATCCGAGGAATATAGAAGTGAGGAGAATCATACTTTTATACAACATGCTGGAATGACTTACACCGAATACTAATACATTCTCCGAGAAAAAAAAATTCCTTTTCCATTTATAAAATAGCATTTCTCGTCGTTTCGCCTCCCCGTGAAACGTATGTAATAGGTCTTACTCTAATCTGTACTGGATGCTAACAGTGTAGTTTCTACTGATGCTTTCTTCGAATGTTGGTCCTCTATTCCAGTTTTAACCCCTTTAAAAAAAAGCTCTGTAAAAGCTTCTAAATGTTATTTCAAGCAAGTATGTCAATGCTCGGTGTATTCCGAAATTTCTGATTCTTAGGCACCTTACCGTCGTTTTTCCTTGTGTATAATCATTTTTAAAGGTACTAAACTATATTGATGGTGAAAGAATGAAACTGAAACAAGAAAGATATTGAAGTGAAATTATCATGTATTCAAAATAAAACATTATACTTTGCAGACTATGATATTCAAGGAACTTGAATATAAGACCTCAAAATGTAGTCTCTCAACTGCGTTTTTGAAAGTACGATGAGTTACACTTTTTGAGTGAAGTGTTTGCTACTATCTCGTATTGAAAGAAATATGTGGTCATTATTATCCCGATTGCATTTCATCTGTTATTTAAGAACTTATTATTCTAAATAAGCAATGATTGCTTTAATAAGTGTTTGATTATTTTATTTGATTGTCGATTTTGAACCAGAAAAAAAATACTCGAGGTATTTACTACAAACATTTGCTCAACTTTTTTCTATATATTTTTTCAACTGGAAGACTAATGGATCGTCTCACAAAATGTTTAAGGCGGCATAAATATAAAGAAGACGACCAAATAATTTTGGCTCTTCTATTTTGTTCTCCATTGCTCCGAGTCCCCACAGATTGTCTCTTCGACCGTTAAAACATCGAACTGGAGAACGCTAAGTTTACGTTAACTTTGCTTATCGATCATTCCCTTTCCTTCCAGAATTTTAATTTTGTTCGTTTTAGCACAGAAACTTATTCTCTATATTCATTATAGATAGACCTTAGTTTGATCTCAATCTGGGTTTATTGAAATGATGAGGTATTTTTATTCAGTCAGGTAGATAACATACGTTCTACTGAAATAGGCCATCATATAATATTTGTATGATTTTGCCACTCCAGGATGCTAACGAAGCTAATATTATGAAAAGGATTTGACCTAGAAGCATCCTTCTAAGCATATGCAGGTACGGACATTGTTATAACAAGCTGTAATGATCCTCGGCAGGGCTGCAAAATCCAGCTGGTTTTTCAAATGATAGGATTGTCTGCCAATTTAACAGCCATTCAAATGTTAATGCTACGATGGTGGATGCTTCTCTATCTCTCTCGTTCAATCCAAATTAATAAGTGTGCAGCTTGATTTCAATGGTGCAGCAATTCGTAACCAATTAAATTGATAAATGCGTAATGAAGGACAAAATATTAAAGCAGTATGTAATACGTAATCCAACGTTTTGGATAATTTTGGGCCAATACTGTCTAATTGGTTGGTCTATATGAGGCTGACATACGATATCTAAACGTAAAAAATTGGCTGGAACTGAAAATTAAAATGAAGTTACGGACGGTTTTAATTGGAGTCAAATCTGATTAACGAATCTCTCAAATCTCATTTAATAGTCGATTATTATTGATAATTAACATGATAAATCCACTTTGGGTACAAGCGAACTTTTCTTATTTTAATAGAAAATGGTTTATTTGTTTGGCCATTCTCTGGGACTGATTGTATTAATGATACTTTACGTCATTTTGCTCAGGATTTTTGTTATTCACTTTTCTTCCTAAATTTTGCAATTACCCTTTGGCGTACAAGTGATGCGATGCCCTAACTATCGCAATTATCCCATCACAGATACAATGACACCCCCTATCACAATTATCCTCTCACTAATTGCTTCCGAACCCTCATCGCACAATAGAATATGGTATTGATCCGCCAACATCTCATGTATCACATACATCCCTGTCCCCAAACCAATTATAACGGTATATTGTATTGAAATGCGATTCCGAATATTTAAAATTAATCATCCATAGAGATATTTCGTGGAGCTCAATCTTTACTATAAAAGTTAAAGTGATTTGTATTGTACGTATGGAAACAGTAAGGATCACCGTTCTCTTATTTTACTGCCAGAGTATTATTTAAATTTTAATAACACACAATTTCCATTCGCATAATATTTGTAGTATCTGAAAAACGACGGTAAAACTACAAGCAAATATACGAAATTAAAAATATGTAAGCTATTTCATGTTGGCACAAGTAATTAAAACGGAAATCGAAAAGTTAGGTAAGCTATTTCAGATTTACTAAATATATTTTATATTTGATAAATAGAATATTGATTACATTCCGTAGAAGTACACAATTTCTGAGGCAATTTTCATTTTTCGTGAGAGTAAAGAGTGTGTTAAGTCTGAGTTATCAGCTGAAACTGTGCTCTTAATTTAATTAAATTAAGAGAGATGCCACTGATGGCAGATTAATTATAAAAATCGAGAACACCAAAACCATCAAAAACGTTGAGCCAACCAAATACGCATTTCACTTCCGAAGGAAGATATTCAGAGGTACAGAGTGAATCTCACTCTGTACCACTGAAAACGTTTCCTTCGGAAGTGAAATGCTTATTGGGCGGGATCAAAGTTTTTGATGGTTTTGGTGTTCTCGATTCCTATCTGCTCTAAATATTTTATATCTACTGTTGGTGTTATCTAAATATTCAGTAATTGGTCCGATTTGATGGCAATCCTTCCTCTTACTTCTCTATAGCATCGGTATTTAAGTAATTAACGAAGACTTCCGATCTTAATTTTGGAACGAAAACCCATCAAGCTTGACCCTTTTTGAAGCCTCACGAATTTTTCTCAAAAATGTCGCTAAAAGTTCTAAATGTTCCTGGATTATTAACTTTTCCCACGAATGACGCCAGAATTCGGAAGATTTCTTCTTTTTTTCACAGACGGTTGCCTGCGTACCCCTAGCAATGAATAGACATTCATTTTCGCTTCCAAATCTCCGTGTACCATAGGGATCAATCAACTACACCCCACGACTCTTCAAGAACCCGGTCAACAATGACATCATTCCGAAAAAATATGCAGATTCTCTCCTTGTGATTTAATCTCTCAAAATCCGTCATCGAATCCGTTATTCATCGATAGCAGTTCATCAGCATAGGATGTAAAATGCCAAATGCCTTCTTCTCTTCCCTATTTGGCTCTTTCCGCAACTTCCCCCAGGCGCTTCCCGCTCTTCGTTTTGACCTTCCCACAGCCTCTCTCATTCCTAACCTCTTCTTCACCTTCATTTATTCACCCTCTGGCACTTTTCCCCACTCCACCCCTTGCGGCGACTCAACTCTAAAAGGGTGCAGAAAATTAAATCTATTCTTCAATAAAAGCGGTACGTTCGCGTAAACCGTAAGCCTTTCCGCGAAAAATCAGAGTGGAAATCAGACGGTAAGGTGTGCTGTTCCGGTAATTCGTTTAACATTTAGAAATGTTGGGATAGTAAATACAGAACTTCCTCGACTAGCAAACCGCCCTACGCGCAACATTTTCAACATACAATCTTTTGTCATACTCCGTTTTGGCCTCTAGATATTAACTATATTTCGAGATACGAACTGAAAAACAGAAAAGATGTAAAGATAAACCAGGTTTCGAGATACAAACTTTTTGAAATATTAACTTCGAACTGGAACAAATTAAACTTGTAAGCCGAGGTTCCACTGTATGTTGCTTCTACAAATATATTTTGATAACTGGAATATTTTTTTAGTTTTATTCTGCTACCAGATAGACGAAAATCTGTCTACTTTACGCTTGTCGCAGTTGGTAATATGATAGCTACTAATGTAGTACTAAGCTACTAAGAAAAAGGGACAGTCCTTTCGGTTACTCCTTTAGGGGGGGCATTTCGTTTACCCTATTAGCCCAGAAGGTTACCGAGGCCCAATATTCGAAGCATGTTTGTTTTTATTTGTTAATATAAAAATATTGAAAGTAATAGACGTCCAGTAGGATAAAATTCGCCCAGCAATAATGAGATTATTAATATTACTATTCAATGCTGTAAAAAGTGCTACTTATATGCAGAATGATGATTGCAATGATAATGGATATTTATACTGCTCTTAGGCGGACTTTTTCCGTTTGTGAAATTCCGACTCAGAGAGTAAATGAAAGCCAAACTCCGTCATTCCTCGTATTCCATATTATACTCTTCAGAATTCTCTGTAGCTAATGGTGCAGAGGATGATAATCCACCCAGTCTTCTGGCTAATGAACCTATAGGCAGATATAATCGCATTGCATGAAAGCTTAACTTATTAAAAATCCCAGGTTTTCATTTTGGCGCCAAAATTAGCTAATTAACTAACATTTGGTTCTAAAATTGAACGTACTATACTATATTAGTCAACAAATGAATTATTTCCTGATAGTTTCAAATGTCATCTTCTCAGAGATTTAAAATCAAGAGAGCGCTAAAATGAAAGGATTGCTTTGCAATTGGTGCCGCTTTTATATCTTCAGAAATGATTGGTTGAAATAAATGGAGTCATATTCATAATAATTCTATGCCACGGTAGTGTGTTCAAAAAGTATGAGGACTCATAACAAACAGGAATGTAAGTAACAGCTCTCATACGTAAATGATTTCAACATTTTAATCGCTCAAATGGGAATAATTGGGAAACTTGACAGCTTCTGCTGAATCAGTTCATCGTAAGCGACGATATTTTTACTTCGGCATTCCTCTCCGTACTTTCTTTATCAGTCCAGGTTATTGAAATTCTTCTGTTCATCGGAGCTATAGCGACGTTTTTGGAGGTGATAGCTTGAACAACGATAACTCACCACTATTGCGAAGTCACCCGATATCTGAATTTTTCAGTTTCTCTAACTTAATAACATATTATGCGGTCGAAAGATAGAATGGCCTCTTTAAAACATGGCTAAGAATTAAAGCGCGCAGGGAGAAATCCGAAAACCTGTCCGCCATAATTTGAGAAATTATATCTCGAGATGAACTCGTAAGCCTGCGATTCAAATCTACTCGAGGGATTTATAGCGGTAACCTCTCTTCCATTGTCATCCATCAGGGATGGACGCGGAAAAACGACTCAATAGGTGCAACTACCATCGCCGAAGGGGAAATCGGTTGGAGAATGGCGGAGAAGACGGGTATGAATTGAGAGTTGAAGGGAGTTGGGGTCGGGGGTGTGGGCCGTATGACTGATAGGCTTGCGTAACTTTCTTCAATGCTTTCTTTGAGTATGAAAAGAGGTTTGAGATCTCTCCCATCTTACTCTTTTCCTCTTCTCTTCCTTGTGCTTATCAGGGGAGGACACTCTTGAGCACCGACGTCCCAACTTCGGAGTAATGACCCAATTAATCACGTATCAAAGCCTCCTCACTCCATTTCTATCCGTCCATTCCTTCATCGGCTCCTTTTTAGCCCCATTCTTTTCCCATCTCTCTCTCCATTTCTCTGATACTTAATCGGATTCGAAAGGAGGGGCGCCGGAGGGATTAGGAACTTGCCTCCACTTACCCTCTCCCGACTTGTTTCTCCTCTCGTGCACTCTGCAACCTAAATCTGGCGTTGATATTTTATCTCGGAGCGAGGGTCGTGGAGAAGAGGAATGGGGTGCGGGAAATTCTTTAGCTTCCTCGCAAATCTATTTGCCTTCCGAGCTTTCAATCAGTCGCGCGAGGTTTTTGCGGATGCATCGCTCTCCCTAACGATGATAAAGCTCGCGTCGAAGTTGAAGATTTGGTAATTAATTTGAGGGTCGACGGTGGAGTTTCTTTAAAAATGGTGAAGTTGCCTAATTCTGAGGAGCGAAAAAACGCATAACGAAGCTTTTTCACAGAGCTGGGAATTCATAAATAGAATTAGGAAAAGATTGACTCTCTATGTGGGGAAAGTTACGCGAGCGATTCGGAGTTTGTAATTTTTAATTAACAAAGCCAACTGCAGTTTTTGGCCTTAAAAGTAATGGATGGGAAAGTTTTCTTCCCTCAAATAATGACCGTGCAATTAGGGAATTCTATAAGCGTGTTGTTTTAATGGTCGCAATTAATTAATGGTAGGGGTTTAACATTAAAAAGGCGAATACTCTCCGGCTTGTACTGGATATCTTGCAATATTTTTGGGCTGCATCTTTTTCCATTTATTAGCAGTAAACATAGTGTTTTTATAATATTACTCAGCAAAAACATTTTAGTGCATGTTATACTTTCCATTCGAGTACAAATAGTTTGCTTTTTAACAAATTAGTTAAACAAATAGTTTAATCTTTTGCCAACATGAGTGGCTACGTTTTTGGATATAACTTGGTGAATTACTTAAGAAATCATGAACAATACTATCTGTGCTTGTGTTCTTTCATAGTAAATCTCTGATGAGTAAGTGTGCTTAATATTGTATTGCATAAGCTTGATATTTTGAAATTGTGCTACGAGGCTCCTAAGCCTTGAGGATTGTTACAGCACCAGGCTTGTAGAGGCATCTAACGTGGATACCCCAAATATATGCGTAAACATTTTTATTACATAAAGAAGCCAATGAAAGTAAGTTCATCCTGTGTCAAAACAGTGAAATAAATGTCACATCCACTTTTAGACGTTACCAAACATATAGTGAGTATAATGATTATGGAAGTAATTTATTTATGTTAACATATTTTATAAGTAATGGATGCATTAACTTTGGCAAAACTTTAGTTTATAAGTATTTCAGCTTTGTTTCTTTGCGTGTTTCGCCCTATCTGTTGCGTTTTGAAAAATTTAGGTTTCACTCCACATTTATTTTTATTTTGACGTTTTATTTCTTATGGTTATAAATATTGGCCGTTTGTAAACGCCTTGTAACGGCCCACTGAGATTACTCTTTCCCAGCAATGGTTCTAATAATAGGATCAATAAGAGTTAAATGACGTAACTCATTGATGACTGAGATAATTTTCATGGTTAAATCACTTAAATTTTTATGCAACTAGTTCTAATTTATGAGATTTCATCATCAAGATACTGATGCTCTATTATTTAAAAGCTACGCGTTTATTTTTTTTTACGAATGCACGTTTACTATTTTATTACCTCGTATGAAAACCAATACAGAAAATACGCTTCGCTGAAGGTAATTGAGGAAGGGTGGACCTTTCTGACGAAATAAGAAATGAGGATAGCCCGTTTATGTCTACGGAATCTGAGAATCAGAGGAATGTGTGATTAAGGGAACTTCACTGAGTGAGGATGAGGAATACCTTCTTGTAAATGAGCTACGCACAGAGAGTAAGCATAGTTACGGCATTTCAGGATCCCACTCTTGTCTATAATTTGTCTCTTCTCCAAGTTAACTTTCGCAACGTCTCCATTCCACCTGTCCGTGGTCTCTCGAATTGTTCACCAGCTGTCCGTCGCAATCCGTTCCATTGTCTGTAAAGTTCCACACCCAGCATTTCTTCTCTAATGCGGGCACCCTCGGCCAATCCAATCACATCGTCAATTAAAATTTCCCGATTTTCTTTCCTTCGTTTGTTTCTATTTCCATTCTCGGCACTTGATCAATATTTATATTCCTGAAATAAAGAAGAAAGTCAGATGCATCGTGGATCAACTTAGAAAGCAGTGTAAGTTCAAAAATTTAATCAGTGCGAGTTAGTAGGTGGAATGGTATTGGAGAGGGAGAAGTTAGATGGAGGGGAATAAGCCTTTAATTAAAACAGGGCCACGAAGGGGAACATGGGAAATGGGCTGGACGTGATTAAACGCAAAAATTCACCGAGGGATGGTATGATCAATGAAGCTCTTAACTCGATTTAAAATATAATTTATACTCCGACCATAAGCGATATGGGATAGTTAGAAACTAAATATTGGATTGTCCGAGAGCTTTTCGTTTAGTTTTGTAACTGTTGAGTGTGTGTGTATATCAGTGGCGTAAGCAGGGGGAGGGTCCGTGGGGTCCGGACCCTTGGGTCCTGATTAATGGCTCACTTCGAAACACTTTTATTTTCTCGTGCATTTGTCTCTGCGATTTGTTTATCAGAAACATCTTCCTGTTATTTGTTATCGTGAGTAAAACGAAGACCTAAAGAATGGATAATGTACGTAGAAACAAAGTAATTAATTTTTTTGAATAACTTTTTTCGTATACTAACTACCAGTAGCATAGCTAGGGTTTGATTATTATGAGGATTCCGGATCCTCTCTTAGAGTCCGTGGGGTCCGGATTCCCCATTTAGGTGGTGATTGATGGCTAATTCTAATTAATGATTTATAATGACATATTAGAAACACTTCTATATGCTCGTTAGCTGGCCCCTGCGATGTGTTCATTGGAATTGGAAATTCAGAAATAACAGAGATTTCCCATATCTTCATTCGATTATATTCATCCTGCTATTTATTTTACATGGATTTAAATTCCGAATGTGTTTTTACCGGGAAATGCTTAATCACGGACTCAACAATTTTGTTTGTTGTAACCTTGGTTTAATTACAAAAGTTTTTAATATTTCGTGTTTTAATCATACATTTCAAATCCAAACCATACATCACGGCAAAAATAAGAATGTTTTACTTCTTTCGCTACTGGTTCGATTTTGCAGGATCATTATTTCAAAATTAATATTGTCAAAAAATGTAAAGCCAGCAAGAGATGGAAAACAAAATTCTCATGGAAGAGAAATTTCGAGTCAAATTGCTGAATTAGCAAATAGGATATTTTGTTAAAAAAACGACACATTATGATAAGCAATAAACCTCTTATGAATCCTTTAATTTCATGCTGCTGCCTTATCAGGAGGTGCAGCATAAAATTTTCTGAATTTGTTCCTCAATGCATATGCATTAAGAGTTGCCAATATTGGATAGATAAACACAGAAAAACCCCTTTGAAGCGCACATGCGTGGCTTTCTTCCGGTCCCCGTCCCTTTCAAATGAATCACATTGTTAAAATATTGCTTAAGATGCTCTGCCATCCACTTATATGGCGGGTTTTTCCAGTCGCTATGCCATGTACTACGACCCCTCTCTAGTCGAATTTGATGGACCAAGAACTTTGTGCATTTTCTGTACCGCCGGCCTCGGCTTTCTTCGTCTCCTTCGCCTAGTCTATAAGGGGATTTCTTTCGATACTCTTCTTTACGATAACTAATTCCTTGACAATTATATGAATGTATCATGAAACAAAAAGCTTCATCCCACAGTAGGAGCCGATTCTAGCATTGAGATAGAGTGTGATATTCCCCATCAGTCCCTTCACAGGGAAGAAATTGTTATAAAAAGTCGCTTGTCGGTGTCATTCTGTAGGAAACCTACAAGAAAAGTTATATATCATTCAAATTAACCAGAGTTACGGTGAAGTGTTTCGTTGGCTTCTGAGCATAGTCTCGAAAGACTGTGCACTTTGATGAAATCTAACCTCTTTTGTTAAAGGACTCGTTATTATCCGTAATGGTATATCTGAAGAAAATGCTTCATTCTACAGAGAGAATGACGAAAATGAAGCGATAAAGGGAAGGCGATTTCTTTTCTAAAGCAACTTACTGTACTAAAGTATAACTTCAACAATATGGCAAGAATAAATCAAACGACAAACTGACCAAGAATCAAACCTATTTATCATAGCGTTTCCTCTAGTTTTCCTATCTTCAGCTTTCGCTACATAAAGCAAACTAAACAAGATACCATAAGCAACTTTCCTTTTAAGGTTGAAAGCACATTCTTAAAAATTAAACACCAAAAAAAAACGTTCTCTGCTGTTTTCAACGTTCAAGGAATAAAAAGTTTTTTATGTACCGCTGAGTACGCTGTCTAGTTTATATTGCGCTTTTTCACTCAGTCTACTGAAAAGCCTATTTAACGGGTTTCGCTGTATAATAACAATGTTAATTATTACAGCAGATTAATTAGTTAACGATTGTGTTATGTGATTATATTTCTTAAATATTTTTGTACTGAAAGTTAATAACATTTCTTTCACAATAAATAACTAGTGACATAAAAATTAATTATAAGTAATTTAATTATTAATTAACTTCGTATTCCTTCAACTTATACATTTGTCTGCATAATATAACAAAAATGGGAGTAGTAAGTATTATAGGGCTTAAAAATAGTGATCTCGGAAGAAGTAATTTCCATTCTTGCACCTCAAGTAGAGTTTCAGCGTGCATGTATGTATGTTTATGTATTGTCTGTAGAAGTATGTAATTTTAAATTAGTATGTACACTGCCACCAGACCTGGCATCTACTTGCAGTGTAATGTAAATAATAATAATAATTACTTCATCGTGTGTTACGTGATTTTTTTTTGTTTAATTTATTTTCAGTACGGTAAATTAGGAAAATATGTTAATATATTTCAAATATTAGCTACTTCTCTTTCAACTATGTCAATTATAGTAAAACATACGTAAATTATACATATTTTTTCCCTTCCTTGGCAAAAGCATGATTTACTGAGCAAAAATAACATGGGAAGATTTTCCCATGATGTGGGTTGGTTTTAATTCCGTTTATCTACCCGCGACAGCACTCGACCACAGGGATTCCCTACCCGTCGTTTCTGATTGAAAAGTGGGCTAACAGTTAATATAAATAGCTTTAACTTGTTACGGGATGAATATGTTTTTTGAGAATATAGTTATACGAGAACATAAAGAATGGAAAAACCAATACTAAAGCTAGCTCCCTTGAACCCCAATCTTGGAGATTCTTTCAATTGGTTCTTTAATCAAATACTTGGAATGCAGCGGTGTAGTAAATCTATATATTTTGTTTTTGCCCTTTTTAGATACCCTTTTTCGAACATGCAATTATTTGAATTCTAGTAACCGTTTCCTTCACGTATCTTAGTATTCATTAAAATTCCATAATAGAACAGAGAATAACTGCAGCTTCCAACAAAATGCTCATTTATCTTCAGTAACAAAAACAAATACAAAAATACAAATATTTTAATATTCTCAATAACACACGCCACTTGAAATTCCCTCGCAGGATTTATTTATGTAAATATGAATGTTTTCATTTTTAGTATAGTTTTAGGAGAACTTTTTTCCTGAACCCTAGATTGTTAGCGGTCTCTGCTGTAATGACGTTCTTAACCATTCAACTAAGAAATGTACGGTTCCAAGTGACCCGAAATTAACCGGAAGTACTTAAAAGAGAGAAACGGCCATTATCGATAGTTTGAGGCCATTCCGAAGTAAGAGGTTTATTTTCCAATACGCAGCATTTCATTCCGCTAAGGGAATACTGAGCGATGTTTCTGCATCGATTTCTTATCGTCCTGCCTTCCAACTTATTCTAATTAGAGGCTGAAAATGGAGAATGATCGCGGCTTCAACAATGCTTTTGATAATAATGAGGAGGATTCCTCAAGAACGCAAAACGCATAGGTCTTTGCAATATGCTTTCGGAACCGGAAAAAGTTATTAGACGATGCCTCTATCGAGGTTACTCGTTTTCAATACTGTTTCATGGTGTAGCCGTTGCTTTTAATTTAAAATCGAGGGATATGTGGGTGGTAATATCATATTTTCCCAGAGGAGTCCTTGCAGTTGCTTTGAATTGTCTGTCTGTCGGCCCGACCTCAAGATGGAAACTCAAGTACTTCACCGTTAACTGTAAAAAGCTTTGGAGAGGGGATGAGGCGGCTTGCTGCGACAGATATCCAAGTGGGTAACGCGTTCGTCTTTAGTGAAAGCGGGCCCTGGTTTGATACCTAGTGGGGATATTTATGTGCACTTTTGACGATGCAACTACTGGGCGAGAAGTGAGTGAGGAAATTCGTCCTTCAATTTCTCTGAGCTCAATACTATGACCTGGTATTAGAATTTATAATTAATCTAGAGGTTGACTTTAACCTCAGGTTAACTCGAAAATCAGTATAATAATAGATACTTAAGCCTTAACTGGTAATCACAGTGCTAGCTATCTTGACTACCAGATTGAGTGAGGATCAAATCCTTATCTTATGGTTATCTACAAACAAGATGGCGGATAAGTGTCGGTGAAAAGCTTTCGCTTCAGTTAGCTTACTTCTAAAAAGTACGTTTTATCTGCAGAATTTAGTGAAAGAAATCTTTCAGATATTCTTATTAAGATCGTATGTATTATTAATAAAGACAATTCTAATGATGTGGGCTATTTTATCTCTAAATATCCTCAGATATGTTTTGGGTATTAGAAAGTATTTTCCTAGATATCAAATACTGCTTCCGTGATAAAACGTTTAACATTGGCAGTGAAATAAATGTAATTTGTTTTCAACTGTAAAATATCATGTATTTATCATAGTAGTTTAAGTACGAAATTTCCGATTACTTATATGCGGTTCTTAGTAATTTCGTCAACGTAGTTAGTCATGCTTTACCCGAAATTTTAAATGGGTTATCTGTTACATCAAATATAGTGGTGATTTTGAAAAGATACAAGAATGCCATTAATTTAGTGTACTAATTTTAAGAAATATTAATTGAACCACAGTTGAAGCTGTTAAATTACTTAAAGAAGTTAAAGATAAGCTTATGCAAAGGTTCGAAGAACATGCATATAACCACAAAATGCTCTTAATTTACGTAATTATTACCGTAGATAATAACGAAGCCCACATAAGTAGTTCGTTAGTAGTGTTTAAGGATGGAGATGAAGAATTCATGCCAAGCTTATTGAGACGAACAAGGAAAGAAATTTAGCTAAAAAAATTTACGTAACATATGTCTTAAAGAAATTATTTTAGCAATCAAATAGCGAACATTTCACATAATTTTAGCATTACCATCTATGTAATTTTTTAATCCTTTACTACAAATCTCGATTAACCAAATTCATTTATCATATAATGATTTTCGACAGATATGCGAAGCACCACTACGTATTTTTAGTAAAATATGTCGCTTCATTGCCATGGACTTTTCTGTTCCCTTCTTTAAGGCGTTGTGTTTTGCCTTCAGTTTCTTCTACGATCCATAACTAAGTTTCTGGGCATCGACCGACATACAGCCTCTTTTTGCATGAACAACTTATAGCTTAATTTTAAACAAATACAACGAAGACCCAAAATCAAAACTTACCTTCTGCTTCCATGTTAAACCATTCTACTTTCTATAGGATCTCATTCATACACGAAATAACACGATAAATATTTACTATACATTCTATTTTGATGTGTGATAGTAATCGATTTTGCAAGAAGAGTAATGATTCACTTAACCCCCTGCCATTCGTCGAAAGGCTTTCAGTGTACATACGAAGATGTAGATTTACTCAACGAAAACAATATTTAGAAACTTCATCATTTTGAAATTCCATTGACAAAAATCGGCTGATTAAAAATACACTGCTAAATGGTCATGTGTGCGTCCCTGTGATTCGTCATTGCAAATCATTGGTAACTGAAAATGATAAAATTTCATAAAATTCCTTTCCCTTCACATAGCCAACCATTAATTTTTATCATGTATTTTATATGTGCCTCAATTACCTATTAATGCATAGTGGAAAATGCATGAGATCGGATTCAACAATTTTTAGTTTGGTAGTCAGGGGGACCATTTGTTTACAACCATAAAGTTTCAAGAAATGTTCGTGTATTGTATCCATGTTTCGTGACCAAAATAAGAATTTCAATTCAATTTCTTTTCTTTTGGAGGTTGGTTTGGTTATAGCAACGGCGGTTATCGTAACAAATCAAGGGCTATATTCTTGCTTCTCTGTCCATTTTACCTTTCAGCAGCATCAAGAGTATCACTAGAATCCTGCTCTTGCAGCTGCATGATTTCGGCAATCGTGTTACTCATGTTAACCAACTATTCAACGTCGATGATCTCCAGCGGTTTCTGCATTTTAATCCGAACTCCACTGTCAAACAGCTTTTATCGCTCCGTGAGCCACTCGCATCAATTCTCTTCGTAATCCATGCTTGTTTCTGTTAAACACAACATCGCAGCAGTGGCCATCAGATATTGCATTATAGGTACTATAATACTCTACACCACGTATTCTTATCCCCACTGACAGAAATCAGTCCCACTATTTTGATGTACTAATGCACGATGTAAAATTAGGAGATGCTTAATTTTCATTTCACTTGATTCATTCGGGTATACAAGCCATGAATGAATGAAAAGTTTAAAACCACTCTCAACTTCCAAAGTGAAATCCAAACCTTCACTTTCATAGCATATAAAATATAATAAATGTAAAGAAAATAAAATAAAATAAAAGACAATAATTTAAAACACAGCACTGTGACACATGTTTATACTGAGGAAGCGTACAATGTGGTTTAGTATCTATTACAATATTATTTTCAGCAGTTTTAGTTTTTAACTGGAAATATCTCCGATTCATTGTCGAGAATTTCATCTCCGAATATACGTTTTTCACCGAAACGTTAATTCTACTTTCTTAATGCTATCGTCTCTGAAAAGCTGAAATCATTACGCTAAATACAATGGATACTTTCTTATTTACCTCAGCAACACTTTTTATGATAAGCATTGATCTGATACAATATATTTAAATTAGATCGAAAGAAAAATTACTTTGAAAATTCAATGTTTATTAATTTATTACTCGTGTAACGCTGTAGAACTAGGGCTGAGGTAATCTCAATCGAGATTCAAGAAAATATCAAATAGGATTATTATGTTTACCGTAAATTGCTTTCTGAATATAAATAAATAAAAAAAGATTGCTTTACCTGTTGGTCGAACTTCTGTATTAATCAATGTAAATAAAGAATGAGAATTCGCGAATAAAGAAAATATGTCGCGATTTTCATTTGTTTCTAATCAACTTTAAAAAAAAAATCTTCAGTTTTCGATCTATATCGAACAATTTGAAACGGTGTTTGATGACAGTGATGGTTTAAGGACCGTTTGACTCGAAAATCGGATCAGAAATCTCGGTGGACATTGGAAGAGTGGGGGATAACTGGATATAAGCGAGAAAATTCCGACAAATTCCCTGCAAAAGGCTGGAGCGAGGAGGTGCGAGATATCGTTAATCTCGTCAGCAGTGATCGTGAATTTCCAACCCGGTACATCAAACACGACGGGAAATTTACAGCTAGGAAGGATAGTTACTTCCGGTCGGTCGCCTTCCGTAGGCGTTGCGTAGGAGAACAAATTGTCCAGCTCACGAGAGATAAGAATGTACACGCAGATAGCTCGTGAAAAGGAGGAATGAAATTATATTTGCAAATGACATCCTACAGTGAAATGCTGGCAACCTCAGTAGAATACAGGAAAATGTTTTCAATTTAGTAGCTCTCTAATTAAGGGGGTGATCCTGGGAGAAAAAGACTTTTTAAGTTTTTGAGAATAAATACTTATTTTATGAATCTTGGAAGGTTTTTCCGACCTGCGTATGACACTTTTCCATGAAGTTCAACTTGGCCACAACTAATTTACTGATAAGATGCTGATAATGAAATAGCTGGAAATGAGGATGATTGATGGGTATGTAGAAAGTGTCTCAACATCGAAGCTTACTAACATGTCCGTCTCAGCCACTTCTGTATCCTTCATGATTTCCATAAATTAGGTTGAATTTAAAAAAAAAGAAATAGGTTTTCCTGCAGATGTAGTACAAACACATCTGACTCAGACTCCATTGATGCTGGGATGAAAGATCTATTCTTCACCTTAAAAGGAAATGGCTACACTATCTCCTGAACCAATAGAAGGATAGGAGTTATGCAGAAGAAATCTACTGCAAAATTTGTTTGGCAAAGTAGATTGCAGTCAGTTATAATCTTCATTACAGAAAAATGCCACTCGACATGCAGGCTCGAAACCAAGACGTAAGGAATACTTCCATTTGTAGCTGAAACAACGGAGAGGATTAGTAGAGTTTTCAAGAATCATGACGTAATCACCTTTTTCAATGACATGAAAAATAAAAAAAGAATAAATAATGGAGTAAGAGTAATAAAGAATGAAATTTCCATGGTTCGATCGTAAAAAATAGATTTAAATTATAAACATTTTATTTTTCCTTATTCATTGTGTTACTTTGCATGTTTTTGCATTCTATTTTTCATTTTCAGAGATTACTTTCCGAAAACGTCTCCTATACTGGAAGTGTCGATGAAATATTTTCAAAATTCATTGCGTTAACATGTCTGTGTGAATGAAAGAAGCGCGTGTGATATCTTGACCACTTATAAAATCGCATAAGAAGGTAGACGGCTCTAAATAGTATCCGATGGCCGCAACACCAGCTTTCTCATACAATGAAGGTGATTAGCATTCAATTTTTCTACGTAACGCCTCATGTGTCGTTGACGTTAGACGTAAAATTAAGCAGCTCCTAATAATTCACCACATCTCTATTTTCCGAATAATGTCTTAATCGGTGGGGATTTATCCCTTTAATGCAATAATCGGTAATTCTCTTCTTGATTAGCAAAACGATGATTAACTCCCCATTACGGCGTAGATCAGTGGTTCCCAAAGTGGGCGGTGAGTTTGCCTAGAGGGCTGGAAAGAATTAAGGGGGATGAACGGGGGCACTTGAAACCGAGCCTTCACCAAACAGTAAACAGATACCAGGGTCACGGTCACTGACAATCTATCCACGTCTTCCATTAAAATGGGTGAAATAAGAAACTGCGTTTAATAGTTTCCAGATTCCGAGAATAATGTAAGGGAAGTATTTTCAGGGTCTTTTCGAGTATCCAGCCGATATATTTTTTATTATGACAACGTTTGAACCTACGTTTTGGTAGGCCGAAGTTAGGTCGAAGTTCGACTTGAAGAATCTGTCTGAAGCATATGTGCAACGTCGTATAACAGGTATCGCTGCTGGAAACTCACAGAGACAATGCAAAGATCAAACGAATACTGCGGAAGTCTTCGAAGCAACAATGTGAGGCAAGGATACAAAATATTGAGGTTCTTAGAAAAACTATTCAAAGAATGATTCTAAGACTTTCGCACACAAGTGAAATACTTTTCGGAGATAAGTCTCTTTGGACTGTGGTCGTCACAGCATCATTACTACGAGATCATCTAGTGTAATTTATGTTTGAATAATTCGCGGATAAATTTCAAGGAAATTTAGGTAGTGAAAACCTTACGTTTTGTGCTTTTAGGTCAAGTAGTCATTAGTGAGTTATTTTTCCAAACTGATCTGTTCCAACGGTGTCATCAAGTTTGCATTTGGTAAGGTAATTTCTACTGTGGAATCATTCTTACTGTATTTCTAATCCTATCAGTACTGTTCATGGTATAAAGAATACTGATCTACTTTTATTTGAACTATTTAAGTAATTTACAATACATTTCCATTCTGATAAAGAATAAATTAACACACTTATCAGAATGGAAGACTACCACAAAGTTAAGGCCTCTTCATTGGAATCTATGATACATTTCCAGTAATATTGATTTCTAATGGCTGTCAAAGAAATCTCGAGTAAAACCTCTCTACTTAATATACCGGATGATAGACATGAATCCTATTCTAGATAGATTATTTGGTATCTCTACAAACTAAATCATCTTTGAATTAAAATCCATCATCAGACACCTTACTTCACATTTCTCTAGTTTTGGAATGAAGAATTCCATGCAGTTAGTGGCAGTTTATTACTAAAATTTTGAATTTCAGTAGAAAATTACGACCGATTCGAAAGCGCGCTAGAATCTTCAGGCTGTAAATGGAAGTTTGCTAGCGAAATCGGTCGAGTATTAAATATTCTGGGAAAAAGTACGAAGTCTTATTACTCGGTGATATCTTTCCACGAAATCACGCCTCCTAGTATGAATTTTTAATATATATGGTAATTATGTTCCTGAAATAAATACTCGAATGAGTCGTAATTCCGAAATCTTAGGTGTAAATACCGATAAAACTGTCCGTAAACACATAAAATAAGATTAGAAACTTATATGTATGACATGTTTCTGTAAATAAGTGAAGGTTTAGGGACTCAGGAGGTAGTTATATTTTATTTTGCCAGAGGTGAGTCGGCAACATCTACGAAGGAATTTAAGAAGGGATACTTAATGGATATGACATGGATCATCTTAACAAAAGGGAATCTGCTTTTACTTACATTCATATCCGGAAGGTGTTGTATAGTGTATCAATACCAATATTAACATATTTCTCTAAACGCGCAAACCATTGCGTTAATTTGGCTTTGCGCCTGCAGTATTGGCAACCCAATACACACCCTTGTACTTTCTAATGCATATGTAACAGGCGGTTCATGCCACAGAAGCTAGCTTCTCTCTTTGGCCCAGTCCAAATTGTCCTGCATTAGTCATAAGCTTCCTGATGTCCTGCAAGAGCGTTAAAATCCCCAATAATGACTTCAAAGTTGTGGGTCTCCTTATCATGTTCAGTTCCGAAAGTCTGGTAGAAGTTCTCAATGAACTTTTCACTGCTTTCCGCTTTTGGTGCGTAAAATTGAACGATCTGAACAGAGTAACGTTAATTAATCTTGAGTATAAGCTTACATATTGTAACATACACTCTTTTTTTCCTCATTATGCTTCCATTTCTCGTTAATCATGATTTTCCTCCGATTCTTCCATCTTTCGTACTTCTGTAATAATGCATATTGCCGTGAGTGTTATAAGGTCTTCCGATTTTCTTCTGTTTTCATTTAATAATAATAATAATAAAGGACTTTATTCAGGGCGAGATTGAGACTAACAAGTCTCTTCTTACATCTAACCCTTTGTCATATGAGACAGGAAAAGAGAGAGATAGCTTGAAAAAGTACAATGAAGAAAACTACTTTGTGGATTAAAAAACCTAAGCCAAGAGCTCAGGGAAAAATCTCCACTGCAGGAAAACACCCTCAAGAAGAAGGGTGTGAAAAACCTGCGAAACCTACAGATAGAAAACTAAACTTGATGATGAAAGTAGATTAATAGATTTATAAAAGACATGAAGACAAATCAATAGAAATAAACAAAAAAGAACGAATAACAAAATAGAGTTATAAAAGACATGAAGACAAATCATTAGAAATAAACAAAAAAGAACGAATAACAAAATAGAGTTATAAAAATTTAGTCTAATAACATCCCATTTTATCATACCTGCATCATTTGGTAGCTCCAGGAGTCTATCTTCACTCTTCAAAATGCGACAGTTGTAGGTTGCAAAGTGTAGCGTGTTATTTCTTTTCTTCATGATGGACCTCTGTAATGCCACCACCTTCCGGACATCCGAATGGGTGGTGCTTTTACGTCCCGATAAATTTCCATTACAGAAGCTCATCATGATAAATTGAAATTGCGATTGGGGGATAAAGGACAACAATTCACCAGGCTGTCATACTGCCACTTGGTGCATGCCTCTCTCACTATTTGGCCGGAGATATTGCTGAAGCAAAATCTCCCAATAGAACCCTAGCTTTGAAGCTAGTTATTTGTAAATTCCTCAAATAGAATGCATTGCAAACATAGACCTTAAAACTATTAGCTAAGGCGATAAGACATCTGGTATATTTGCTCGGGTATCGAAGTCTTCCCGATAAGATATGTTTTCAGCAAATTCGTGACGATTGAGATATGGTTATTTTTTTGACGTGAGTGGTCATTTTTCTACAATAGAGGCGGACAACACGCTAGCGTAACACTTTTTACTTTTATGCACCTCGTGAAATGAATTCTACTTTTAACTCTTGGAATGGTTAAAGGCAGGGTTGACAAATCGGAGTAGACAACGATATCAAGCAATACGGTAATTTTATTTGAAGCAAGCCTGATTTCACTTCTCCGTAAGAATTACGTTGAGGTGTACGAATGAATTTATTCAGAGGGTAAACGGATGTGAAAAACAGTGAAATGACTGGGACTCGAACCAAGATCTCAAACTATTCGAGCACGTATTCTAACCACTGAACTACCATGCCGCGTTTCTTCCACACTGATATGGGACTCAAACTACATCTATGTCGGCGCATTAATTATAAATGTAATAATTATACGTAAAGGTAGTTTGTTTGATGAGGGTCTCGCACCTAAGGAATTCTTATCGGTCAATTATCTCAAAGATGGATTTACGGTAGTCATTGCAGCATACGAAAACAGCTGACACCCCTTGTTAATCTCTGTTTGATGCAGTTTCTTTGAATAGAAAATCAGTTCTTGCTAATTGGGACCTCATGGCCACCTAAACATGTTAGGGATGATGCATCACATGTCGTCGGAGTTAAAGCCGTTAAGGGACGAGAGCGGCCAAAGGTTAAATTTTGATCAAATACCAATTGTATAACCACGAGGGTCCTGGCTAAGGGAATTCGATTTTTTATTGAGCTTCGTCTCTCTCTTCTATGATTTGAAAGAGACAAAACGAAGAATGCGTGGAGGAATTAACTATTTGCCAATTTGTGTATCGAGAAAATATCTCTCTTTAGAAAGCAGAGGAATACATGATTCATTAGCTGAAATTTAATTCAGAAAGTTATAGGAGGCCTTAGTAAGGATAAAAGGTTTTTTGAAAATTATGGGCAACTATGTTACAACATTTGCTATTTGATACTGAAATATTGTTTTGTGACTGTTTTGTCGCCAAGGGAAGCCGTTTGCGTTACTTTTGTTCGTCACTTCAGAAAGTAAATTATATTTACCGTTAATCGGTCGGTAAACTCTGTCACAATAGGCGCCATGCCGTATCTGATTATAATTTTTTTAGATTTATATTGAATTTTTTACTAGTATGTAAATTGGATATAAAATGTATTGAATTGTAAGATCTCATTTTGTTTCTTGGTTTTTACTTACTAGGGTATGGTTTTCTTTCGATCGCATCCATGATTTATTTCGCAGAAGAGATGTAAATTAATTATCTTTTTGTGCAATTCATGTTCATGCAAATGCTATTAAAAGTAGCTATTTTAAAGACTTACTATCGGAATCTTTGCAGGTAAGTCTTTATATCAATCTCTTTCATATAAGACAAGACATTTTTGCCGTTGATTTAAAGCGAAATATGCTTTCTTACCCTATGCTTATGCAATTGAAAGAGCTGTCAACAGACTATGGCTTAAGAAGCATTTAAAAATTCCATTAAAGCGTTTTATGGAGGCAAAGGAGACTGAGAAGAAGGAAATCGTTTATATTACTCTTTCCTTGATCTAAGACGAGATAAACTTAAATATTTTTTCTTATTCTTCAAAAAGCGATATTCAGTTTCTTAAATAATTTCAGAGGTAATTATCGACATTTAAATTGCTCGATGCTCATAGTATAGAAACATATTTTTGATCTAAATCTGATAATAATACACAAACAAGAAAGAAAATGCACGCCATTCGTGAGTTATGTTCGGACCGATATATTTAGGGCAAAAACAGATGGGTAGAATAGAATAAGAAGATTTATCGATTTACTCTAATTTTTAAGTAATAATTATTGAATATTTTTGTAAAAATATCGATAAGTAGAGTAAATCAATAGTTAAATATGTTGAAAATTCCTATCTAATTAAATATTTAATACGTTTAAATCTGTAACTAAAGCAGATCTTCCTACTTTCTTATTTCTGCCTCAGGTATTCAGCAAAACATGGCCATTATCTGAGTATTTTACGTTGGGAATAAGGTTATTTCACATTTTCTACCGGGTTTGCTCATTAATAAATATTAATTGTTGATTTCAATAGTTAGTTTTATTTCACTGAGTTTAGTTAGTATATTTTTTAGAGGCATTAAAAATATATTAGTAAATTTATCATAATAGAATCGTCACTATGTTGCCGTTTAAATAATACAGACACTGTATTTAGAACACAAAAATCAATTATTATCCCCGATGGTTACTTACGTTTATGTCTTTGCATTATTATTAAGAAATCTATTTCAAACATTATACGCTTTTTGTTATAAAGCTTAAGAAACTCTAATTGGTTTTACAAGGAGTAAACGCTGATTGATACGAACGCATGGCACACAAAAGAAGCTTTAATAAAGAATTTATAGTAAAGGAAGTAATATGTTTGAGCTCTCGGCGGATACTGCTATAAATTCCATTCACGATTTTCAAACCTAATGCTGTAATTTTGTTTTTCTCCTCTGTAAACGTTCCTCCAATCTCTCTTCTTTGGATAGGTTTCTTAGCATTTGCGAACGTCTATATTTTGCAGGGTGAAATATCGCGGTAGTAGCTGGGATCCATGCCATTCCGGTGCCTAGAATAAAAGTCCATGTCGCCCTCTTTGCAGCGCATTTCGTGGACGAGACGGGCGACCGAAGAATGATTGTGAGGTTTTGCTCAGAGACATGGAAAATTTATGTTAACTTACGCTCCATGTGCTCCTTTAAGAGAAATATCCTCCAACGAGTATTCCTATTTTTTGCCACATGCACCTTAGGATATTTTTTCACAAAATCCCGAAATATTGTTTCATCATTACGGTCGTAAATCACGCACAGAATGGATGTTGCATTTTCTGCGGAACGGAATGGAAGTGCATCGGCCTCGCTGATTCCGTCGATGTGAGGGAGGCAGAAGTGCGCCGATGCGAGCCGAATGTACGAGGCGCTTATTTAGTCGTAAATTGGTATTTCTTGATTAACGAGTGGTTTCTCCGTTTTCTTTCAATTTCCATCGTTCGGACGTATGTGCCTTTCGTTGGTTTGTGAATAGCGTGATCGCAAAAGTCTGCTGAACCTCACGCACCGAATCCTCGCATTCAATCATTTTACGTTACCTTCAATGATTCTGGCTTAAAACCAAAATACCGGAAATGCAATGTTTTGCCGTCCGCAACATATTTTGTTCGACAAATAGGTTAAATGGAGCAAATAAAGGAGAGAGGCTTCTATTTCTTACCAACGATTAAAACCTTTTGCCACTTTTTGTACCACTGAATATCACGAAGTCTAGCGCTACAAAAAAGATAAAAATAGTGGATAAAGTGGATGCTGGAACTGAAAGATACTGCGTTTTTATACATGTATACGGATTATAACAGGTCATCCGGGCTTGTCCCAAATTTCCACGACTTGATTGCATTTTTAGCTGATATTAATATAAAAATTGCGAGATTTAAAAAGTTTCCTTCTGTATTGATTTTATCTTATTCTAATAGTCGATCCTCATACTTAAATGCAAAAATCTAGGAATAGTTTGTGTGAGTATGGGATTGAATAGTTTTCTAACTGATAATGGAATATTTAACGGCTTTAGTCATATCGTTAAAATTTATTTTTCAGAAGAAATAATTCCCAGCATAGCAGTTCATCTAGTATGATTTTCAAAATGTTACATCGTATTGTATATATTCTTGCATTTAAATATACTTCATCGGCTTTCCCAGCAAAACTGACTGTAAGACTTATCTGGAATTACTCGTAATTGCTTCTTCTTCCAACCTCTCGGCGCTAAAGCTCTGGCCGAGCTTTAACCTCCTGTAAAATCCACCTCCACTCTACTCGGTTGCCTATCTTTCTCCTCCATTCTTCTAATTTCATCTTGACGCAAGAGTAAAATTCTAAAGCGTTTATCGATTTTCAAGAGTGTTTTGAATTTTTTTTCCGTGGCGTTCTACCTATTTCCGATGTACATTTAGTTCTTCTGAAAATTTCCTGTTGAATTATTTATTGAAATAGGGTCTCTTCAAGTTACGTACCCAGATAATTGCCAACATAATTTTTATCTGATGAGGCGAGATCGTGATAACGTGAAGTTCTGTATCCAGATAATTGTCAAAGTTATTTTTCTCTAATAAGGAGAGATCCTAGTATCGAGAAGTGGTGAGATCAACCGTTCGTGTTGCTGGAGCAACGCCGTCTCCTCTTGTCACGATCTTAGAACACGCTACACCACAGACAATCTTCGAGATTGTGACTGTGAGAACTGTGATTCTTGCGCTAGTTCGTGCTGATCTCGTGTCGAGAAACATGTTACACCCTGTTAGACGCATTTGATGTAACTACCAATGAATCTTCGAACAACGATCTTATAATCTGACTTCCGGGTGGATGGAGCATATCGTTTGGGATGAGTTGGCATTTTGGGTGAAAATCATGTCTCAATACGGATTTACTTACCCGCTGGGAGAAGTTCCGGAGTTGAGCGAAAATGTCGTACTCGAATTTCGGTCGGGTAACTGAAGCGAAGGGTGAGCGGAAAAACGCGCCGGGTTTTGGAAGCTGATTCGAAGCGACGTGACGATTTCATCACGTCAATATAGGGAAGAAGCGTCCTTATCGTAATCATTCATGCCATAAAAGCGCGCTATTTATGAGGAATTTCATTCGCAGGCGCGAGGAAACCGTTGCAATGCTAATGAAGGAAATGCATCGCAATAGGAGACATTTCGTGCGAAAAATGAACCGAAACGAAACGGGATGGCATTGCGAATTCAAATAATTTCGAGTAACCACGGAAGAGAATTGAAAAAGCGCGTAGAATGGACGAGAGTATAGAAGGCTGTGTTTAGTGCGTTGACGGCGGCGAATATAAGTGTGCGATAGGCGATAACGTCATTAGCTACCAAGGCACATTCATTATCGATGTTTCGACGCATCCGGTCCCATTATCACTTCTACTACCAATTCGATGTAATCATCTGGCCTCCATTGCTGAACACTCCTTATGCTTCCAACGAAGGATTTGATCCGCTCGTGTACACCGACGCGTAGAACAGGTACTACTGCCTCTTATCTCAAATCGGCCCGATTTGGAATTCTTCGATAGGTACAGCAATTCCTCCGACCTATCGCAATTTTACCTCATTAATATTTATCGATCCGGATAAAAAAACTCTCAACTCCTAATTATAAGGATTGAGATTTTGAAACTCTCCGTGGGCACGTATATTTGTGTTTATCCATTGGAGTGAAGGCGCTCAAATGACTGATATCGAAAGGCAGTGGTACTTAACCCAAGGACGGGTTAGCTTCAGGTGAGAATTTCTCGCTCGAACTTTATTCCTCGTTAAAAACGAAAAAGAGATCAAATTGCGGCGAAAAGAGGGCATTCATTTCCATTGGATAGCGTTACCTGGTTGATAAATTCATTGGGCCGTAATAAAACGTCATTTTTTAAAAGTTTTCGACCGTATTTATTAATGAAATTTTCTATCCATGGCATTAGTATATTTATGATTTATATCACGGAACTTTCAACACCGAGAGTCTGAGGCTCAATTCAGATTCCGTATTCAAAAGATCTACTCGAAAAACATTCGAAGCTCGCTCACAGATATGCCTCCCATACGCTATATCTACATATATACTTTGTAAGCCGCCTTCCGGCGTGTGGCAGAGGGTGCATGCACCATGATTAATTGTTCACTTTCGCGCATCTTTCGCAGAAAAAAATGAATTCTTGAAACGACTAGATTTAGCAATTATTTTTATGATTTTTCTTACATTATCAGAACGACCTATATAACAGGAATGATCTAAGTAACGCTCTCGGTAACAATTTTTAACGAAACGTATTGTAGATGTAGATGTAGATTTTCGTTGTACTTTCCCTATGCAGCACTTCTCGACAGGGTCCCATACACTACATTTATACTCAAGGTATATATGCTTTACTAACGCAAGGTAACATCGCTCATGGACTTTCTCTACGTTCCTACCAACTCTTGACAAAACCTAGTTTCTTAAGTGTTCTTCCACGTATATTACGGATGGATTATTCCATGTTAGGTTGTTGGAGAGGGTAATCCGAGACATTTCACCGGTTCAGCTGTTAATATGTTTCTCCTTCGGTGGATGTGCGAATAATCATAGGCCATTCTTTCGGGGAAGTTAATTACTGAACATTTGTCTACATTGAGCTCTAATTTTAAAAAATCGCACCATTTCACAATTCTGTCTCAAAAATTCCACAGGGTTAACCTATCTTCTCCACTTTCTATTTCCTTATCTAAACTAACGTGTCGTTTGCAAATATCCTAAATTTACCACCAGTTTTATTATTTAGGTCATTCATTGCGGGACTCTCTAGCTCACTTGAACCATTTTTGAACTAATTACATACAGTTGTAATTACAGTTTTCATATTGACGAATTTTTAGCTGATTTTTAAACTTGTTTTATTTAGAAACTAGAAAACGCTAGGAAAAACTAGAGGATAATGGTCCTTATTTTTTGGCAAGGAAACTATTCTTGATCGTGTCATTGAGATCCATTTGCCGCAATGGTTAAGGTTCTCTTGTTAATGATGCGAAAGAGATAGGCCCATTACTCGCTGGATCCTTCTTTAAGCCGCTTATAAATATTGGTATGACCATTTCCCAATCTTTCGTGACCTTACCTCGGCTCGTAGACCTTTCAAATATTACTTTTAAGAAAGAAGCTACGGTTACCACTTCTTCCTGGAATACCCGAGGTGGTATGTCATCAGGAACAGGAGCTTCATCGGGTTTAGTCTTTTACAAACATTTAATGATACAGTCCTCTCTGAGGGTAAATTTCGACATCGCTTCGACTCGACTTTACTAGATCCGTGTTGGTATGGCTTTGATGACTCGTCATTTTGGCGAATCGTCATTTCATGTACTGTAAAGGGGAAATAGTATCTTTATGCCGTTTCTTTACTGTATGGAGTTATAAAACGATGAAAAATTAGGTTATAAACTGGCCTAATGGTCGACATCGCGTGCCTTTTGAAAAAGATAGAAATGTAGTTATCATCATTGAGGGTTGTGGTAAAACAAGTTTCACTCTTAAATCAATTAAACTAATTTCACTATTGTTTTCGATTTGAAAATGAGGTTGATTGGAGGTTGAATGTTTAACGGTGAAAACTGGGTACTGATAACAGAATTTATGAAATCAAGTTCCAGTTCAATGGGTCACAAAAGATATTTACATCAGACTACAATAGGATAATATTTATTGATCGTTATCCCTGTTTTCATCAGTTTTACTACAATGTTTGCTTTGCTATAAATGATAAAAATCATGGAAGTAAAAAATAACTTTAGTTCTCAACATAGTCTCCTTTTATTCTCTGTCCAACATCATGAAGACACGATAGAAATCTTATGGCCCTGTGCATTTCTTACGGGAGATCGGCGCGCGCTATTGCAACTTTTGCATAGAAAAAGACAGTTTGGAAAAATTAATTTTGAATACTTTTATCATACAGTAAAAGTAATTCCGCGCAGCATGGTGCAATTTAATCAAGGTTAAATAATATCGTAATCGAAGGAAAAATAGGAAAGTGATGCTTTCGAGAAAATCGGGAATAAGTTGCGGTTTTCTTTGAACCGATATATTTAGGTCTACCTTTCAAGAAAGACGGTCTTTCTTTATATCACTATCTGTCTCATTTTATTCACATTCCACCAATTCTAATACTTTCCCTGTTAAAACTTTTGGAGACAAATGCTGTAGCGAAATCTTTGGGAGTGCCGAGAATTTTTGGCAAAATGCATTGAGAGATGTAGTCGCTAGCTACTTTTCGTTATTTATACGTAGGAAAAAAACTTGAAGTGAGAAAGGTTTTGAGAAAAAACACTGAATTTATTTTCTGTGAAAATCTTATTCCTCAACTTTATTGATAACGTTAAAAAACGAATTTATATTTCAAAGGTTACGCAGACCTCTGCGCGCGCGACATTTACTCCAAGGCGAATATAAATCGATTCGCCTATTTCCCCGATTGCTTGTAATATTCTCATTAACGTGATCACTAACAAGAATTTTCATGATTGTACCTCCGTAAAAGTTCGGTAGACATTTAGTGAACTTTCCTTTTTGTAGTATGACCTTGTTTAAATAATCACTTTTTAATTAGTTTTAAAATTGTGTTAAATCACCGAAAGGAAAGCGAGGGAGCATATTTCAAGTAAAAAGCATTTTGGAAAAGGAGAAAAAATAACATATGAGGGATGGGTATGGTATGGGGTATGGTATGGATATTGGGCATGGGCTTTGCTTAGGTCTAGTTTCTTTCAAGAGTTTAGGTTATGAAAGCGATTGTGCTTCTCTGGATCTCTTGAAAATTAGGAAAGAGATAGGTAAAGGACCACTTCTAACACCTCGGAAAGTGCGGAAAACGGGAACCAAACAAGTATAAATATAAAGTTCGACAATTTTACAAGGAGCGCTATACGTCGTCAGGTTCGTTCTTTCTTTTTTAAAATATCCCTCCGCTTATAAACGTAGTCCTGCAAGCAGTGAACGAGGAAGAGTCACTGCCTTATTTCAAATTTTTTTTGTTCTGGAATTTGCTTCCGCACTGTGTGTAATAAGTGTGCATAATACTCGTTGATTGTTTATCCTTCTTGAAGAATATCAATTTTTCCTTCTTGAAGATAATCCCACGTGGATCCCTAAAATCTGACACCATAATCTTGTCAGCAGATGGAACTATCTTCGCCTTCTTTGCAGCCGATTCTCCCCGGGTAGTCCGTTGTTTTGACTGTTCCTTCGTCTCAGGTGTGAAGTGATGGACCCATGCTTCATTCATCGTTATGAATTGACGCAAAATCTCGGTTCTATTGCTGAATAACGTCGCCAAACAATCGATTGAAACATCCTCACAACCCTGTTTTTGTTCCATTGTAAGCAAACGCGGCACTTATCTCGCCCAAAGCTTTCTCAAGTCCACATTTTCAGTCAATATGCGATGCACAGCACTTTTTGAAATCTTATCATGTCTGCTAGCTTGTGTACTTACAGTTGACGGTCATCCAACACCATTTTGTAAATTTTCTTCACCATTTCTGGCGTGATCCCCTCCTTTGGTCAACACTGCGATGTTCGGATTGGCAGCTCGCATGGCCTCGTTTAAAGTCTGCCACCCAATATTTTATTATTGTAAACAAAGAAGCAGCCTCCACCAGAGTGGAATCTAGCTCGGCTTTGGTATTGGTTGGACTGACACCTATAAAATGAAAGTATTGTATCACATAACGATTACCAATTTTTTCCATGTTTACAAATTCACTGGGAGTTTTCACTATTGTTAACTGTCAAACAAATACGTAGATTCTTAAATTTTCAAATTTAAGCCATTTTTAGGTTTGTACTTGCAAACACAGTAATTCTTTTTTAACTACAACTGCCATCTATACTTGAGGCCGGGTACCTTTGGGACTACCCTCGTAATCAAAAGAGCGAGGTTGTAACGTGGCGAAACTAAAGGGAATTTATAGGTTTATATTAAGTTTGCATGCGAATGTTGCCGACGCAATTCTTCTTCGAATTTATTATTTTTTTATATTGGTTGGTAATTCGTGCTTGATACCGTCTTGCAAAGGCAAATCGAGAAGATAATCTAAGACTTCTTGTATTTTTATTTTTGGTCTAGATGTTACATACTTGTTTTGGCCGAAGCAAGCTATTCAGAATTTAGGCAACAAGTGTAGATAATTAGTTAGTGATGAATGATTATCAATACTTCTTTGTTTTATTTATTTAAAAAGAATAACCCATTATCTCGTATTTGGAATCTTTGGCGCTAAAGTAGAAGGGTAATAATTCTTTTACTCCGTGTTCATTATAATCTTAATTGTTGAAAACTAGGAACGTAAAACTAGTTGAACTTCTTTCCTCGACCCCACATTTTAAAATCTCTGACTCTTCGAGGATCTGCGATAGTGAAATAGCAATCGACACGATACCACTCTTTTCCCAACTCGATTGCTTGTAGGAAACCACTTTTCAAGCAAATAGATCTGGTCTTCCGGCGACGTGCAGACGTACTCTCTAGAGACAAAATTGCAATACAGGTTCGTTAGATTAGATGGCGTTACAATGGGATGACCAAGAATGAAGTAAAATGGATAGCAAAGGGGGTAGATTGGCTCGCCGCGTGGAATATCTAAGGGAAGGCGGCTGAAATACAATAATGAGAAGGGAAATACGCTTGGGGTTAAAGAGAGGAGCGGAAATTGATGAGTTGATTGGAGGACAGGGGGGTTATGGAGACGCTATACAAATGATTGGGAAGGAAATTCAAGGAGGAATTGGAAGAGATGAAATCGTTAGTCTTTTTATCTGCGGGAACTCTGATTGAGGGTGCGTGAATGAGCCATCCACATTTTTTTCAGATTCCTTCAACTGGCTATAGCAATTTAGGGACTAATCCAAAAAAATACGACAGCTGATTAAGCTGACGGCTTAATTGCGCTGTGGATACTCAAGTGACAGTTATCGATGGAATAATTTTTGGGTGCTGAACAGTTAATTTTAGATAAGAAACTGCTTTCGTACCGTAGTATTCAATGCCGCGCATACTTCAAGACCGTATGATTATCCAATCAAATTTATTACATTAAAGAAAAAATAATCTCCCATTATCTAGTATGGAATTCCGTGATTCAATACACGTTTGCACCACTATCTGTTTATTCAGTTGGAGCTCTCTGTTGCTTCTTTATAATTAATTTACACAATCTTTGCTAAATTATTTATGCAATAAACAACAAAAACATCTAACGCTAAATATTAAAAATAACTATAATGATATTCCTATGATAAAGTGAGGTAAAATAAAGGTTTTTCAATATACTTAAAGGTTATCAGGGTTTTGGATTTTGGTGGCAAATTCTAATCCCACAAATGATATTTGAGAATTTTAAGAAATGCATTTTTGCAATATTCTGATTCATGGGCTACTGAAATATTTTAGTAATATTTGGTAATTAGCGTCTCATTATTGTAGTTGGTGTTCTGGAAATCGAACTCCAACACCTCAAAAACCCTATGGAGCCTCCGAAGCGAAATATTAAAAAAACTTTTACTCAAAAGCTTTGATTAATTTCCGAGCATCCCATGCGTTTCATATGCTTCATCAAAATTTTCGGAGAATTTCAAAATCAAATAAGAGAATCTCAAATGAAGGCATTTTATTACAATCAGGCATTGCATTCAGGAATGCTCAGAATTCAGGATATTGCCTGTTCTTCTAATGAGTTCGAAGTTCCTGACATTATTTCTCAGTCATCCTTTCCCGTGCTAGCCGTATCATTTTTCATAATCCCACCTCACATGGAATGGTGTGCTTTAAAAGAGTTAAAAAAAATTGTTTCTTAAATTCTGCATCTCTCCGCACACCATTATTTCCTGTAACATGTAATTACTTTCCTGTAATCTGTTTCACAGAAAACGTGTCTTTCATTGAACAGCAAAACTTTACATTAAAATGATGGAAACTTTTCGTTGCAGTCTATTCTACAGTACAGCACAAATAATGTCAAAGAAGTACTTTCCACTGATCCTAGAATTTAAGTCAAATTATCTTTATGTATTTCTTTATTCTTACTGAAATAAATTTCGGTTCGGAAATATGATTTTGGTTCTGAATAAATCCCGGTCAGATTATCGTTATGAATTCTTTATTCCTACTGGAAAAACTGCGGTTTTCAATTTTCATAGATCAGCTCTATATCGTTATCATAGCAGATAATATTATCAACAAAAAATCAATTACACAGAAAAAAATTAACTCTTGGACTTGGTGGAGAAGATCAAGTGTGTAGTCAAAATGTTTCATAAATCTTTTGTAAAACTGCAGGATGTGATGTTGGATAGAAGACTTATATGCAGAGCTGCCATCAATCAAGATGTAAAAATAAGCACACTAAGATAAAAAAATAACATTTCACTTTGTAAAATACGACAACTTTTATTACAGCAATTACAGTAATTAAAAGTACATACAATCATATTATAATATTAACACAGTAATTATTGATTGAAATAAAAAGTCAGATTATTTCTATTGCAAACATAAAAAGTTATTTTTGATTTTGTAAAACAGCTTTCTTTCATAAAGGAATGGACGTTAAAGTGCAAAACTGGGCTCGTTATAAAGCTCTTATAAGAAGTTTTATAAGATATAACCAACGTGAACTACAACGTAGTGATTATATTCACACGAATTAATATTTAAAGGGCAGAAAACCGCCAGAAAGCAAGTGGAGATTCTAAGTGTTGTTGCAAAGTTTAACTTTGACGGTTGTAGATACGAGTTTTAAAGATAGATACTTCTAATGTATACGCATTCATAAGGAATAGATATTTATGAGGAATAGATATTGTAATGAATTAATGGCTAGGAATGGTAGTCCAGCTTATGTTACCTCTGGTAGTTCTTTCCTCAAGGCATTAGAGAATCTAATTGAGAAGATGAAGGAGCGATGTTGGTATTAATTCATTCCCTGCTATATACCTCCTTATAACAACTCCTTTCGAGAGCTTTATAATGAGTCCAAGTTTGCGCTTTTGCGTTAACCTCTTTCTGAAAAAAGCAAACTTAATAAAAACTTTTTGTACTGCGATAGAAATAATCCGACTTTTTATTTCAGTCAAAAATAAATGTATTAATAAGTAATGAAAAGTAGTCAAATATGTATTATATCAAAATTTGTTGCAATTCAATTAATAGATTTTGAGTAACAAAAGTTCATTCCGTTAAACGGCGCCGAAAACGAGCACTCTTTCTGTACAACCTGTGTTAAATACCAAAAGCAATTGAAACAAAAATTTTTGGAACTCTTGGTTAAACGCATGATAAAACATGCTAAAATTTGTTTCAACCTGTTTTCCTGTGGGATCCCTACTTTAACTGTTACACGACTACAAACTCGAGTATCCATAATAAAGAATCAGACATTAGGCAGCGGGGATGCAACCACGCCAGTAAGCATACGGGTGAGGTGCCGAAAGGCGTGGTTTCACTTGGGGCTAGCCGTGACTCGACCGACTCTGGGCAGAGTTACGGTTCGGTCTCAGTGTGGGTATGTGTGTCCAGAGCTTTATTCACACTCTAAAAGTAGCGTTGTACAGCTAGAGGTTTTGGATGATTTATCTAATATAATACAAATAAGTATATTTTATAAAAATAAGCACATTTCTTAGAAGTAAGCACGATGTAATTCTCTAAGAATTAGCCATTCAAATTAAGCAGGAATCTCAGAAACAAGCACGAAATGGCAGCCCTGCTTACATGTGATTTTACATAAAATGAAAACTTGAATGCTTTCTTTAGATTCTACTTGTAAAATTATCGAATCCTAGAATGTATGCAAAACTTGGTACTATCCCATATCAAGCTTTTGGATTAATCATGATCCAATGAAATATCCTCTGTATGCTATTGACTTTGGTATTCAACAATTTAACTAATTATTTCGTATATACGCCATAATTCAATGATTCTCAACGGGGATGATGGAGATAGGAATAAATATAGTAGTCCTATAGGTTAGGTACGTAGATACAGATTTACTCAACGTAAAGATTATTTACGAGCTATGTGTGTTCGTGAGATCCATCAATCATCCATAGTCGTTCAATAATTCCTCAAATGTATTTTATATGGGCCTCAATTACCAATGCGTTCTTGTAGAAAAATGTATGCGCTCGGATTCAACAATGTAAATAATCATCAGGGGGAACGGTTTATTTTCAACCTCAAAATATTGGAATAGTTTCGTTTATTTTATCAAAGTTTCCACAATTTTGAACAGAATACAACAGGAGGACCAAAATAAGAATCTATATTCGATTTATCTTCTTTTGGTGGTCTCTTCCATTTCATGAGACTATTTAAAATTATTATTTAGGTCTCCCCAAGCGCTTTCCAATTCTCGCTATTCTGAGCTTCTCGTTGCCATGTTACCCCTTAATTCTGAGTGATGTCTCTGTTCCATCGGTTCTATGGTTTTAGTCTAACTGCTTTCTGATTCTCTCACCCTGCATACCTATCAACCAATTGTACTCCTATCGATTGCAGATGCTCCATAGATTTTGCACAACGTTTATGAATATTCCCTATTTCGTTAATATTTCGTTCCTTTTTCTACGCAGTGAAATTCAATACAGCAAACGTTGTCGGTAACGTTTATTACGGTCAGCTATGCCATGTTCGTGAGGAAACTTTTCAGTTTTCTGATGTAGATAGCTCATACATGCGGGAAATGTAAAAACATTCGAACCCACAATTTCGAATTACTAGCATTGGTTTAGGCTGGAGGAAAATATGGGAATGGTCAACTTTAGTAGATAGTGCAGCGGTTGCGTGGATTTAAATTAGAAAACGTTTTAGCGAGGAAAATAATGATCAGAGATCTGCTTGTGGAATAGATATGTTTTGATATGGAAATATATGTTTTGTGGAAGAAATATTGGGAAGGAATTGACTGAGCAATATTATTGAGGAGAGCAGGACAGAGTCTGAGGTGCAGCAGTTTACTTCAGAGTGCAGCTTGTATCGAAAGAAATATAGAGGTGGGACTAAGATGAATAACCTGAGGCAAGATATAGAAGCGTCAGCGCAAGGAACCGTGGAAGCATGAAGTGATTGACAGGGTCACCGTATACCTTGGGGGATCACTGTAAACCAATCGTATGACATGTAACCAGTGACGATGCTGATATCAAAGTTGAAGAACGAGTGACGAAACATCGCAATGAAAACTTCTCCCGGAAACACTCCTGAAAAGAAATGAAAATTAAATGAGTTATAAAAAGAACTCATATAAAAGAACTGATTCTCTATGAGATAAAATCATGAATTTGCTTAGAAATAACTAGAAAATGTAATCGGGAAGAAGTTTGGCACAAGAGTCTTGTTTGGAATTTTTCTCAAAACTATTACGCAACATAAAAAGTTATTTTTGATNGAATTTATAGAATAATAAATTATATCTGGAAAGATTCAGAGTGACGATTTTCTTGTGATAAATTTTGGTAACGTTTTCCAGTTTCAGCTGGAAACTCCCATGTGCATCGAATTTTACAATACCCAACATTTTGACTTAAAAGTACGATACTTTTAAGTATTATTAGTATATTTTAGAAATAATTGTTTATCAGAGCCACTGTAGATAAATAATTGAAACAGTCGGAAGCGTAACACATTCTCCGTATCAATTTTTACCAATAAACCAATCGTTTCACCAATTTACTAATGCTATACAATTTAGATAAGGTACAAATTAAGTTTATCATACTTTTTTTTGATTATACTCATCCACTATTGGTTGTGACAATTTAGTTAACTCAAACCATGGCTATTGAAAAGGTTAAGTAGAATCAGTTCTACTCATCATTTACATTCATTTGTAGTTTTTTTAATTATCAGTTTCCAGAATCAACGATGAAAAGAGCAAATTTACGGTAAAAATACGAGATTTTCAAAATGGAAGGATTAAGATAACTCTAACTAATGAATACGTTAGAATTTTGACCAAAATTTTGTTCGTCGTGCAGCAAATAAAAGGAAACGGTAATTAAACATTAGGAAAAGGCTGTTTATTATAGTGTTGACCAAATGCAGGAAACACACCCGTCACTACGTAAGGCGCAAACTTCGCAAAGCGATTCTAATCCCTTACTTTCCCGCGCTTAGCATAGTTTTGGCATATCTGCTTTGCGCCGCTGACGACGTGCTTATCCGACGAGGAATCCGCAGATCACCATTTAAATGGCGGAAGCGAATTGAAATGGTCGTCTTTGTCAATTGGGAACGATGGGTATTCCAACTCAGGGTAATGCCATCCTTGCCTTGGGCCATCATGGGACTCAACGGTGGCTATTTTAATAACCTCCTCTGTAACGACTGATCGGATTGGATCCCTACGTTTCGCGGCGCTTAATCTATTTTCCACTATCCCATTCCTTATCTCAGCATTCTACCCTCGCCTTCCATCTTATTATTCATCTTCTTCTCGGGCATTCGGACAAAATGGGCTTCAATAGACATGAATGAGACCTATCAACGACTCGCTTTCATCTTCTCCTCCCCATTTCCTCTCTCTCCAAGCCGTTTACGAAACAGTTTCTTTTGATTTACTTATACTCAAGCCGCTCTAAATCATCCAGTGGAATTTTGCAGCGGAGATTTTGACAGTAACGACGACTAGTTATACCTTACTGGAGGGCGAAATATTTAAGGTCTTCGCTTCTCTCGGATCCCTGCTATTATATTAACGCCCCCATGCGTTATAAGGGAGTATAGGGGATGTAGAGTTGAACAATTATTGGATTTCCCGGAGCGGAGAGCCCTAATAGGGTCGAAGAGACGAAATTTTCGGGGTTCCGAAAGAAAAAGTCTAGTCATGCGTTGGAGGACAGTGCATTTAGGTGTGGAGAAGTAGTTCTTAAGCGGAGGAACGTTTTGAAAAAGAGGATCCCTTTGCAAAAATGCGCTCAATTTCCGTAATTTTTACCGAAGTATGATGTAGCGGTTCTGAAACGGGGGCGCGATCCCCAGCTTTTTCTCTCATTAGCTTCAACATCCCGAGCTTTAATAGAGGATACAACTTCTTCGGCTTGGAATTTATTACGAATAACCCTAACCGAAAATGAATTAACAGTGGGCGACATCGCCACCATTCGGCCGATTCGGTATCGATTTTAATTTTAAATCTCGTTAAGTGCGGAGGAAGAGATGGAATGGATTTGCGATAAAGGAATGGAGCGTAGGAAAAAACGCGTTAGGATTTGCCGAACGGAATGAAATCTCATCTGGACGGTAGACTTGGCTTATTGGGAATGTTATTTAGAGAGCGTGGGTCGTAGATAAAGAGCTGAAATGCAACCATTACAGAGAAGAATTCTAGATGATTAACTCGCCGCTTTCCTTGCGAAGTAACTGGGGAGTAATCTTAGAGTTTTCTACACTCTATTGTTGCACATATGCCTGGAATGGTATACCGAAGTCTCCCAATGATAATACCTCCACTCCCTGAAGCAGTATTAAAGTTTGCCTATTAATTTACAAACTGCATCGACCAACGTAATGAGTGAGTATTAGGCCGAGGCGGTGGTCATTCATCAAATATACAATCTTCCAATCCTTCCAGTTTAGGCAACTTTTCAAACTTTTAATGAAAGATTGCATATTATCGATGCACTAATACGTCCGGATCTAAAGTAAATTTTCCAATTACCTACAAAATTCCTGCTTTATTTTTCTTTAAACGCCTTTTAGTTCGATCCTCTGTTCCTCTGAAAGACCACGGAAAAATTAAGCCTAGATTTTTGAGACATCTCTCGGCTAATTTATTTCAAAGTTTTTCAAGATTGACGAACTGAATTGCTGAAAATGATGAGAGTGACAAACAAATGACGGGATAATTCAAAACCGATAGGTATGCAAAACAATGTAGACGTAATCGTATGAGATTATTATAAATAATTAGTAGAAATAATACCGCATCACCAGCTGTACGAAATAGTGAAGGATGTAGCTGTAGTTAAGAGGGTTAAAAGTTAGTTGTAAAATTTATAATCGATACGTCTCAGTGAGTAGAAGTTGGAAAAAGAAATTCCGTAGAAATTGGAATGAGTTAAGGAGCAACACAGGGAAGTTTTATGAGGCCGTTACTTTTCTGAATAAACGACTTTCCAAAGGATAGAATCGAACTCATGATATATAGGATCAATATCT
Source organism: Ladona fulva (assembly GCA_000376725.2). Lineage (NCBI taxonomy): Eukaryota > Metazoa > Arthropoda > Insecta > Odonata > Libellulidae > Ladona > Ladona fulva. The sequence continues at coordinate 65,680 of KZ308991.1, forward strand.
CACTTTTTCTCTAGTGAGATGGACGGGGTCTTAACGTAGAAAAATCAGTTAACTAGTCAGTGACGCTGTCTGTTTAGCCTCAGAATTTGCATCATGTAGTAAGAAGAAATTCAGAAGAACTGGTTACGCTAAAGGAAGAGCATATATTCAATTATAGGGGAAGAAAGGATGGAAGACTTGGAGGAGTTGACTTCTTGATTAAAAAGAAATGGAAAAATAATGTGGAAAAAATAGAAAGGGTGTCTGACCGAATATGTAAGCTCATTCTAAGAATAAATAAGCATTGGTCTGTTCAGATAATCCAAGTTTACGCACCAACAGTAGCAAGCAGGAAAGAGTAAGTTCAAAATTTCTACCAGACTCTCGGCACCGAACGTGATAAGGAAGACCATTATTACAAAATTATCATAGCCGATTTTAACGCTCGTGTAGTTAAGCAAGAAGCAGACGATGCTGTCACTAGAAAACATGGACTAGACCAGAGAAATGAACGAGATCACCGCCTGATAGAGTTTTCAGAGTGCACCAATATGTACATACATAACAAACACTTATTTCAAGAAAACTTCCATAAGGAAGTGGACGTGGAGAGGTCCTAATGGAGCAAAAAAACGAAATAGTCTGCGTATTGGTTAAAAAACTACTCCGTCACAAATTGTAAGGTTTTAAACAACTGCAACGTGGGAAGTGACCACAGGATTGTTAGATGCAGAATGAAGATTAACCTCAGAATATAGCGCAAGAAGTTGGTTTCAAGCAGGAAACAGGAGGTAAGTATTGCCAAATTAGAATAAAACCGGAAAAATTTCTAGCTAGAATTAAGAATTAACCATTCAGGTTCTTAGCACTTCAGGAAGTAGAACTGGAAGCCAAAGTCATGGAAGTCGTCAAGGCAGCGGCAGAAGAAGTAGCAAGCGCACCAAAAGGACCAAAGGACAAGAAGTTCAGCAACAGAACCAGGAAAATGATGATACAGCGAAAGCAACTGAAGCACTCAGACTTGCCAAAGGAAAATATCAAATATGTCGAGTTTTGCAAGTCTATCAGAGTGGCGATGAAGAAAGACGTGAGGGATTTTAACGAAAGAATTGTGCAAAAATCTATACAGAACAACAAGAGCACGAGGAAGGCCAGACAACGCCTAGCAATGGGAAATAAACAAAATTTGGCCGTCCTGAAAGAAGATGGCACAACAACTTCCAATTGACAAGCAATACTGAGGGCAGTAGCAGAATACTTCAACAATGTACAAAAGAAGACAGACAATGTTAAAGAGGAAAACCTAGAAGAAAACTCAGAATATCCCCCTATACTCTCCCAAAAGAAGTAACAAAGGCCATCAAGAAGATGAAGAATGGAAAGGCAGGAGGAGCAGATGGAGTTTTAGCGGAATATCTGAAACTTGGTGTTACAGAGATTACTCCCGTTTTAGCGCAGTTATTCACTAATTGCCCCTGAGTAGGAAGAATTCCCAAGAACTGGAATCATGCAATGATTGTCCTTTTGCAGAAGAAAGGAAGCAAGGAAGGTTTGAAGAACTACCGCCCCATCAGCCTCCCTTCTGTTATTTACAAAACGTTCATGAAAGTAATAGCTGTACGTCTGAAAATCTCCCTGGCAGCTGCTCATCCCAGAGAACAAGCTGGATTTTGAAAGAGATTCAGCACTATTGACCACATCCACACGCTGCAAGAAATTATAAGCAGAATGAACGAATACGAGATGCCACTAGTACTCTGCTTCGTAGACTATGCCCAGGCCTTTGACTCGGTATGTACCTCCTCCACGCTGGAAGGACTAGGGAAACAAGGAATAGATGCCAAGTACATCCAACTCTTGCGAAGCATCTACAAGAACGCCACGGTCTCTGTAATACTGCATGAAGAAACACAGGAATTCTGGATTGAGAAGGGAGTGAGACAAGGCGACTGCCTTTCACTAATTATTTTTACAGCTGTTCTGGAAGAAGTTTTTAAAACCTTATACTGGGAGGAAGGTGGCCTACAGATCAATGGAGAACACATCAGTCATTTTTGTTTTCGTTTCAGCATCAAGACTCCAAGAACTGAACACGGCGCGACAGAAAATAGGACTCAGGATAGAGACAGGAAACGCAACACCTGGGTGAGGAAGATGATAGGTGTGACATACATCACAGATAATGTAAGATCACTGAAATGGATGTGGGTAGGCTATGTTGCATGGAGAAACGACAACCAATTGACATCAGTAGTTCTCTACTGGACACCAAGAGGCTAAGGAGAAGAGCAAAGGACCGATGGAACTGAGACAACATCAATTATATAAGGGTAACATGCCAACGAAAAGCTCAGGAAAGAGAGATTTGGAAAGCGTTTCGGGAGGCCTACATCCGACGTCGGATTGAAAATGGCTGACGATGATGGTATATGGTTTTTGAGTTACAGTTAAAAATAGTGCTGTAATCTTCTATGGATTCGATTCTGTAACAGTTAGGTAAATAAAATCTGGCTGGAGAGAGAGAGAGATGTTAGTTTATCTTTTTCTTAAAGGAGTGGTGTTAGTTTCCCTTTCTTACAAATAGGTCTACTATATTTTATCCCATCTCCCTGTTTAGAATCAGACTGCACGTCGGCTAGTTCTTCTACATAAATTCAATTAATAAAATCTAGGAGTTTTCTTTTGTTAAAAGCCCACTGCTTTCATTATATATATAT
>KZ308991.1:68484-78683 GCA_000376725.2 Ladona fulva
CAGAAAATCGGATTTATATATATATATATATATAGTTTGATCCCATTAACGCCAGACGATGTATTTAAAAATTCAAAAGAGTATACTGTGAATTGGGGAAGCGTTTCCCTTGAAATGTATTGCAAATGATGTCTTTAACTTGCTATGATTCAAAAACAGTTTGCAACAAATACATTGCCGTCAGCGCAGAAGCAATAATCTTTTTTTGTCAAAGTGCAACCAAGTCAGAAATCCTCCAGTGGTAGAAACAAAATCTGCCTCTAATTCTCCGTTTTCTATGGAATTTCTTGTTGAGTAATATACGCGGAAGAAACTCTTATGTAATGTAGTCGTTAGTTGAAAGTTGGATCTGCAAGTATTTGTTCGTGACTACATAAACTCTTTCAATTTCAGTTGTATGCTTGAATATAAAATTAGAGTTTTGTTGAAATGAATAAATTAGTCAATATAAAGTGAAAAGTGAAACAGTTGAAAAATATTTCGAAGGGACTCTTTAATAATATATATCTTATTCATGACAGGAAATGTTACGTTAGGTTTTTAATATTGATATGAACACCATGTCATTTATTGTAACCTAAGAAATTTTTGACTCACTCATTTCTGGGATCAAATTTTATAGAATATATGAACAATGTTATTTGAAGGTGTTATCACCGAAGTGGGGAAATGAGAATTCCGCCGTTCAGCACATGAAGAACCACAGATCTGCATTAGAAAATAAACAGGCCTGCATTGAAGAAATTGTCTCCAAATTTGTTCCATGAAATAAGGTTTAACGATAGGTAGACTTTGAAAATATATTCCAATATTATTATTGAAAATATATATTTCATTTTGTTTTCCGCAAAATTAAAAACGAAATAGGGAAACAAAATTATTTAAAAGCATTTATTTGTGGCAATAAAGGTCGCATCGAAGACGCGAATAGGTCGCAGGTTGCGCGTATCTGGTGGTGGAAGCCTTAAAGACCTATGATAACCCTTTGCAGTGAACCAAGTCTGGGTAAAGAGAATCTTCTTTTCATGAACACTACCCTTCAAGTGCTTGGGTAGGAATTTCATTGCAATCCTTCATTACTTTCAAGTCTCGGTCTACGCTTAGAGTGCTCTATATGAAACCGCATCCACCTAATAATGCGCATTGGAGTGCGAGATTTTACAGGATCTGTATTTATATCTGAAGTAGAATTCGAAACTTTCACGCTATCTTTTATAGTGTTTATATTAATCCTTGGCATACATCGAATAATTCACTTCAAGTGATAATGCCACAAAGTAAGCCAAGCATTTCTCTGAGAATTTAATGTTTTTCAATTGATGCGAAGTTAAATTGGCTTCAATATTTGCTGCAATATTCCTTGTCTTATTTTACGATTTTTTATTCGAAAATTTTATACAGATATAATGCAATGCACCTCACTCGCCGGAAAACGTTGATAAATTGGAAGGTAAGAAAATAGGCATTGCTGTAAAGGAGGTAATTTTACGTGGCTGTTATCAAAATATAGACTTGAAACACTCCCTATGCCGTAGGGCTGTCCCATATCTCAGGTGGTGAACAAATGAAGGAAAGAGTCACTTTGCTAAAAGAGCGGTGTTTTCATCAGAGGTACGTTTTCCAACTCCTGGTCGCCGCGTGAATCAGTTCCCTACGGCTTAAAGAGTATTTTATCTCATTATGCTTAATATCAACTTGGCGATAAAAATTGACTACATGAAGGTTAACCTAGGGTAAGTGCGATCTTTCAATTTGAGAAATTTTTATCCGCCGCTACTTTTATTCATTAAGTTTATTAATTTTACTCCAGAAAATATTGCGGGAACCACACAACTTCGTAAACATCGGTCGCGAAAATACGTTAGCAATTTTATTGTCAAGGTCGCTTTAAGGACATATAGAATAGGATACTTATCCCGTCCCTAACGCTGTGGAATACTCTATCCAAAAGCTTAATTATCGGTGGGAAGATAAAGTGCCGAAAATGAGCCGGAAACGGATGGGGAGGTAACGAAAGGAAAAGCTCCACTCTCCACTCTGTGTGGAATTTTTCACGTAATTCATTATAAGAACCCTCGCGTCATGATTTTACGCAGCTTCCTTGTGCTGAAAAGATGTTTAAAGTCATCTCATAGCATTCTTGTCCGGTCAGGAAAGCAAATATGAGCTACATCACACTCCATCCAGTCTAGTAAACTTCATTACCCCTCAATACCTCATTGGTAGCTAATGGTGGAGGGCTCAAGGTGTCTAAGAATTAATTCGCCTTGCCAAACCTACCTTCCTTTTCTTTCATATGTTAATGACAGAGGTTTTCAGTAAAATCAGACGACCGTTATACTCCCATCGTTTCATAGTACGTTTCACGTAAAATAGGGTAAATCTGAGAAGCCTATCAGTGAAAAATTTGTACCTCTCAATAGGTATTCATAATATTCACTTCGATTCTCATTGTGACGACGCCGTGTCGAAAACTATAACTTCGGCGAGGAGTTTTCAAAGCTTCAAGTATTAACCTTGCGAATTATCAGTTTCATGAAGTGAATGTATACATGTTGTTTTTGAGTTGACAAGAGCAGTTTGGGACCACTTATTTTAGTTTACCAGAAGATTGAAAAACTGAAAATCGATCAAATTAATTGTTCAAAACTTGATAAGGTACTTAATTTCGTCCATAATCCTTCCTTGAGTACTTCTATTAACTAAGTTGCGAATGGTCCTCTGCCAAAAACTTCTAATATGTATTTCCATCAACTAAACATTCGCAAATCCGTCATTTTATTAAATTTGACGTTGTACTATTGACAGTCATCAATTAAGGTCAAGAAATTTGTACCGAAATTCCTTCAGTTTGCTCTTCTCTGGTTGAGAAGTTTTTGAGTGACCATAATGCTGGTAAAAACCTTCAATCCGAATAGGCTCGGGTTATTAGGGTTAGATGTAAGAAGAGACTTACTAGTCTCAATCTCGCCCTGAAATAAAGTCGATTTATTATTATTATTGATTGCGTTGAAAGGAGGTTTCACATCGCAGGTATCGTATCTGCAATATGATTAGGATATAAAAACGTTCTCAAAGGATGGAGCGTCATTTAATATACTTGTCTTCATGGAAAGAAAATAGAAGAAAACTTACGTTGAGAATATTACCTCTGCCTTCTCAATAACCATTTACTATCTCTGCCGTCATTATTCTAGTTTTAATACCTCCGACCCTAATCATATATTCACGGTTCTACCTCTTTAATAATCCCCGCATTCTTTACTTTGGCCGTGATAATTCTCGCCGATAACATCGTAAATGAATTACGGTTTCCTCTCACGACTTGAATCGAGTGTACGATCCAGCTTTCTCCATAAATTGGTTAATAGGGAAGAAAATCGTTTAACGAATTAATTTCCTTGCCTTTCTTCTTTTTGCCATCCAACCCTTCGGTTTCTAATATCGAGCAAGTCTAGGCATTAAATCAAAGTTCCGCCTGCTAGTGCAGTGCTCGTGGTAATGCTCCTTCAACTTGATCTCCACGTTGTAAGGTCTATTCCTTTGATTTCTCTAGTGCAACTCCTTTTGGATGCTCTTAGTGGTATTCAATTAAAGATGTTCAACGACGTCATGAAAAATCCTTCATAAAGCCCTCTTCAATTACGAAATCCTTTTGAACACACTCCTATTCTTCTGCGAAAACAAAAAAAATGGTAAGTATCTAATCTTGAAAAGTATTTCTTCATACGTCTTTGGAATCGTTTCCGTTCCAGAAAGATTAAAAAAAAAATCAAGTCTGTAGACTACTCTTCCAGAAAATCGGATTTTAATGATTAGGATGTGTAGAAAGGAATTACGTTATTATCTAACACATGATGTACTTATTCGACGGATTACTTCGAAAGTATATAAGATTTGAACGGAATAGCTCACATTTCAAGTCATTTATATCACTCAATAGATCATTTGAATGGGATCTTGCTGTCTCCTTATGTAGCCTGACAACTATAAAAATCTCAAGGACTCACTTGTAAAAGGAATCGCTAGGTATAAACTTGCACTAAAATTCCTAATAAAACTATCTGAATCACCTCGATTTCTAAACTAAGATAGTTTATGCTTCTTACCTGTGAAAACTATTTCAGTATAACTTTTACTATCACGGTCTAAATAATAATGATGTAAGTGATTTAATACCTGATATATTCATTAGGGTGAATGTTCTTCTCAGCGAATGAAAATTAAAACTTCTCTTTCTTGTACAAAGCAAGCTACGTTGCTATTTATGGTATTTAATGAGGAAATATAAAGAAAGGAGTCCTCTTCTACTTTAATTTGCCCTTTCAGTTTCAGTCAAGCATACTCATCTGGCTCTTTCCGAAATTTCCATTTCGTCAATGAGAAGCTTTAAAGGGAAGATCTCCTTCCAGTTTTTATCGCTTTCAAAGATTTAAGATCCCTCTTCTATCAACGGAATCATTACTCCAAAAAAAGAAAATATACATACAATGGGATAATTCTGCACCAAACTGTAATAACCCTCTAATAATGGAAGTTTCGATTTTTTCACCTAAGCAATTTAGCGTTAGGAAGGTGAATGAACAATACTTTAATGAATACTTGATCTCTACTTGAGTGCATATCTTTCATAAGGACTTGATCTTTTGATTTCGATTTTACTTTTAGCGACTGAAATGTAATTCCTCTCTAGGTCTCTCCTCGCTTACGGTCCCATTTTACCGTGTAAAAGTTCACGTAATGATAAATTACCCATTAAAATTCCGAAAAAGGAAAGATGTACCCTTGAATGGATGGTTCCCATTCCATTTGCACTTTCCCTTCAAGACGGAATGGCGAATGTGGAAGCTGGGTAGTTTCTCAACAACACCGCTCTCTATGAATACTACTATTTCCTACACTCCTTGGGTGGTTTCGCGATAAGGTCTGCCGACATTCACCGAAAAGACAGCTTTTTGAGACGTCTAATTTTCTGCAGTAGGCTCCCTATACAGCTGATGGGAGATTGGAGCCTTTACGGAAATATATATTCGAAATGAGTGCGAAATTAGAAAGTCCCAAGTGCTTTCCTCTGCAACTTGATGAATCAACGAATAGAGCTGTTTCCAGACGATTTTTAATTTTCGCGTGAATTTAAAGGTTTATCAGCAAATGAAGGCTCCCCAGTTAAACCTGCATAAAAAAAACGGAGATGACCAAATGGACCCTGTAGGAATATATTTCGGCCGAGTTTTTTTCGGTGACTATAGCTAACATGTTATTTACAAGTTTACGAAAATACGAAATGGTACGGCGAAATATCTTGGAAAATAATAAGTTAATTAAACGCCAGACTTAGTATGCACAAGGTGCTCATGAAAAACTATTCACAGGGTTGATTTCAAGGTATGATAGTCGTCTAAATTTCATTTTTATATTAAAATTGATTTATAATAAACGTAAACAAATATATAAAACACCGATATGTTTAATTGTTTATAAACGCCGATATGTTTAATATGCGTTATGCGTGCTGATTTTAGGTGCGAATTACAACGCGCAAATAATTATTCTCTCGTATATTTACATCTTTGATGTTTATTGCAAGCAATATCTTTCTATAAGTTATATACTAGAAGACAAAATGTTTATAAAAATATCTCAAACTTCTACATATAATGTAAAACATATCTTAATTTCAGTTGTTAGAAATACCAATTGTAATTTAATATTATGTTCCGATTCATGTTAGTGTTGTGATTAAACTTTCTATGGTGTGTATCATTTTTAGTGTTATTATGTTTAGTAATTATTTTTCATATTTAAGTATTCCCAAAAGGGGATCTCGATCGAATAGAGACTCAAACTATCTCAGTCAAAATCCGCACTACACTCTTTCATTACATCAAAACTTTAAATTCGCTAGAGATTGTCAATCGTTTTTGTCATCGTTCCATGGTTGCCTCTAATTAACGATATTCTCTCAATAACTCTAACCTAACAGCCGAAATTTTCCAACAAATAACGTTTTCTGTTCTGAGGAGTTTAATACTAATAAGCTGTACATGTCCATAATAAATTAATACATACTCTGATTTGCGAATGTAAAAGACCGATTGATACTTACTTCCGTTCATCAGAAATGGGCGCCGTTTTTAAAATATCTTTCTTTAATTTGGAGCTAAATTCAGATGGCAATTTAAATTTGAGCAACCCTCATTACATTATCGTGACGATAAAAATCAATACTTTGCAGCTTTAATTTTCCCAAAAATACGATATCTCTTATAATAGAATCAAAATCTTTAAATAAACGAACCGTAGGATCTAGTCCTTAGTTTAACATTGAACTCATGTCCAATATATCTAAGGTATATGGGTGAAATTAAGTGGACTAATAGATTTGAAGATTTTTAACTCATATTTTAACTGAAAAAATGTCTCATTATTAGTAGACTCTCGAAGTTTCACTCCAAGAAAAGCCGAATAGTTTAATTTTTCTGATTCTTTTCTCACGAGCTCACTATGTCTACATTTATACGATATACCCTATCAGGAATCTACTGTATACTATCAGAAATTGATTAATGTTACATACTCGTTAATTTATTTTCAATGTATGCTTCAGTTTAGGCAGAAAATGGAGATCTTAGGGAAAATGCAGGAATAAAAGCTTCACCTTATATAATTCCACAGTTCACATTTCAAACGGCCGGTTTCGGCTCAGTTTGGTCATCACCAGGCAGTGGCTTAACAACCACTTGATGATGGAAGAATCCTGTCATAGATTTCCATTCGCAAAAGGGTTCCAATTTCGATTTCATGTAGATAGATAGAGATATTACGTTGTGGGCAACTTTTATTAATAAGATTTTTCCTTCCAGGACAATTTGTCGGCTGAAAACGTTCTTTGAGACATTTCATTCATACGAATTCGTCTGTAGGATTCAGTAGTTTAACGAGCTTTCATGACAGAAAATCCATATCTGTAAAGTGACCATGTGACAAAGTGGTCGATTTAAAAAGACTACATCCGAAGATTTTCAAGTAATAAACAGGCATAGGTCCTTACGAGGTAAATAACCTGATTATATTGCCGTGTCACAGTTTCCTATCAATATCAGAAAATAACAGTAAAAGAACTTATATATGGAAAGGAAATAATTCGACAAAAATGGGAAAAAGTTGATTTTGAAATAGTCTACTCAGAAAATTAAGCCATTTACGAACTAAATAATTTTCAGCAATATGGCGGAAGTTGTACAATCACAGAAAGTGACCTAATGCAATATCATAATGAGAATGTTGACCATTTTTATTCATTTTACAAATGTAAGGGCGGTGATTACAAGCATTGAGAGGAAAGAGAACTCAGCCGGTCCAGAAGTACCACTATTGTGAGTTTCGAAAACATCGATTAAAGCCAAAAACACCAGAATTCAGTTATAGAAGTAAGAAAAAGCGTTGACAGCTTAAATCTTCGCGCAATAGAGGAGCCAAACCCAACTCCCTCCGGATTGTTGCAGAAAGTAATGTACGACATTCACGACGGAATTCTTTTAAATATACTACCAAAGAATACGAAAAAGCTTTATATGCAGGATATTGATCGACCACCAAAGTTCATATCGATGATTGGCATTGGAATTCTGGATGTATAACATTTTACTCAAGGAAGACAGCATTTCGTTATTCTTGATTCGAGTACAGATGGTTCTGATATTTTAGCAAATCGTAATCTGAGATTTTTGAGCGTGAGTGTTATGGAATATTAATAAACATAGAACATTTTTCTATATTTTACATATTTTTTACTGCTCATTAAATGATATATTTATTATAGATATATTACATTCACTGTCCTTTATAAACAGTTAATTATTCGACCATTCAGTGAGGACAAATTGACGATGTAAGGTGGACAACGTATTAAAGACAATTCTGTACTAAATGGACGAATTGTCCGCTAATACGATTTCTATCAAATGTTTTAATTTCATCACAAAAATACGTAACCCATCGTATTTGGGGACTACCATGTGGCCATAGTACCTTAGTGCATAGCCGAAAACAAATAGTTATGAGAAAATCTGGTTGTATTTTTAGGCATCTTTAGGACATGGGGTATAATTTTAGTCCTTATAATCCTTGTACATATTTAAAAATTCTTTCGAGCATAAATTTTGTAATTCCGAAGAAAATTCATTTAATACAGGTCTTCCACTTATGAATAATAGAAGGAATTTGATCAAATGTTTCGGAGAAAGCTTCCACTTTCCCTCACTTTAACGAGAAAAAATATTGCAGCTTGCATGCCAAACCGATGTTTCGAATTGAGCGACGAATATTGGGCATCAAACTGTCTTCAAAGCGCTCTTCGCCAACGGAGCGGAAACTAAGCTCTATTGAGCTAGAAATGAAAATCAAATAACGGAAATTGGTTCGGATGAGAACAGCACATAATTAGCCTTCGAGTCACTCATGCAAGCGAATATAAAGGTTGATGACCACGCTGAAATTCATGATTGAAAGAGATTTCGTCAGAATAGAGGGGCGTAATTCAATCGAGAGTACTGCCTAAATCGCTTTTCCTTGCTCGATCATACGCTGGGTTTCCCATTAGCTAACTTTTTGGAGAAAACTCTTGTTTGAGGATGCAGATTCAACTCTACTGACGGTATCTAAGATGCTTTACATATGAGCGGTAAAGCATCACCTGTGTCAATATAAGGATTGGGTGTCTCTTTGAATGAAGTTATAAACAGGACTGTCGATCAATTAAAGATGATCTAATTGATGGTAACTCAGATAAATTGCTCATTAGGTTTGTAAATGATACCATAAATGTAGCGATATTACTTATATTCATGTCTATCGGATTGTTTGCTTAAATGAACCTATTTTTAAATTTAATTTTTGGATAATCGGTCTTGAATTAGTCTACTTTAAAAAAACAAAAGATTCGAAGCCTAAGAGATTCGATTTCGCAGCCTTGTTTAAATATGTACTCACATATATCTTTGTGAAATTAAAAATCTCCTTTGAAAATATTAATAGCTTTAATTTAATCCATAAAATCACGTGCGCGAAGTATATTGATTTCAGAAGTAAAAAATAACTCTCGAATTATGTGAAAATTTTGGCTAAATAATTCTTATAGTCGTTAAATTTTAATTTCATCCGATATCAATCTGTTATGACAATAATAATTTGAGCAGTTGTGTTTTATGTCATCGTTTGTATTAAACGCATTCGAATAGCTGCTCTTTTTTTGGCCTGCGACTAAAGAATTAGTAGCAATGTCTCTAGCAAGCATTCTATATTTTACAATTCATCATTTATATTTAAGATATTTTAGGGCAAACTTCACCCTCAGCCTTTTAGAAAGGGGGTCTATGAAGGGGCGCAGATGGGATCATAACCTACAGTTATTCAGTTACCTGATAGCAAGTGAGCCTAACCCTTCGTCCTGATATATATTCGTTTACCTAATAACCTCCCCGTATACCGAATGTCCTCATGCTCACGGTATGTGCCCGCATTTGGTGAGACTTTCCCGCTGAGAGGTGGTTCTTGCCACAGTGACAACACTTCCGGGAGCGACCATCGGTATCACAAACCAGAAACCGAGTGTCGCAGCTGCTGTGGTTCTACTATGTGTGAACCGTTCTTATAATGAGTCGAAACTACCCGTCTCACTTCTTGACTAAGCTATTGAGCGGTAGAAAATGAATTACGTCGAATATAATCCAAATTTATTCAATCATTTACGCATGAAGTGTACTTAATATCACGTATCGCATAACTATAAAGATATTCAAAATTTTATTTAGAATGTGACTTTCCTTTTGAGGTTTGAATAATTTTAAGAAGAAATAGTTGGCCCAGTGTAATAAAGTAATATGAAATAAATATTAGTTTACCTGGAGTGATCAAATTATTTAGAATGCTGAATAAAGAATTACTGAAGACATCCGATTCTAAAAATGGCAGATAGGAAATTATTCACCTTGGATTTGAATTCGGCCACTGTAAATAAATTTTAAAAGGGATAAAATAGGTGGATAATTCCTAAATATAATCTATAATAAGAGCTATAATATCTTTCATTTGCATATATTCAGCTCTGACGTCCTTGCGCAATTCAAATGTCTATATACTTCCCTTGAGCGATAGAGACCTAGCAACACTGACCGGTACTATTTTTAGTCGTTATTTGT
>KZ308991.1:79226-119853 GCA_000376725.2 Ladona fulva
TGGTTTAAATATATATTTTTATTGCAAAATGACATAAAATAGAAAATATCAATGATTAAAATCAGTCCAAACAGAAAGATATTTACACGAAAGTCGGATCTTAGAGCCTCTCCAAGGATGTCGGAAAAGGTTGCCGGACTATCGGAGGGTTACGTTGTTTGAATTTTGAAGTTTTAGAAACTATTTTCTATTCATAGAAAAGTCTATTGGTTTTAGAATTTATTGAGTGCAGATAACCTCATTGAGTACCTCAATAACATTTTTAGTTAAAGAAAAAATATATTTCTGTTGAAAAAACGAGACAAATGTGAAATCTTCCGCAGGATGTTAGATTTAGTCGTCAGATTTTGAGTCAGATATCGGAGGTTTACAATCTCAGGCCGAATAAAAATGTCTCTATCTTCTAAAGCGACCGGTGATCCCCGCATATATACGAGAATAGGATAAATTGATGGGTGCAGGGGATGATATGGATTGAGACTGGAATTTGGGCATGTTAAATCAATGACCTCTATCGCTACATGCTGTAGACGGCCTTACTTTCCTCAATGACAAGGGACGCCGCCTCTGTGAAATATTCCTCCAATTTTCCCCGACGACCGCAATATCCTTCATGCATCTCCTTATAGGCTCCTCTATGTTCCACCTTCTTTCATCTCTGCCGTAAGTTCTTTCTCTAGCGGAGCAAAAATCTCACCTTTTGAGTTATCGGGTTTGGTTCTGTCTGGCTTTATGTGTGTAGGGGGATTTTCTTTAAGATTCTCACTCAGCCGTAAATTACCGAAATATATTATTTTGTATTGCGAGTTTTATGGGAAAAAAGGAAATGAATCTTCTGCGCACATTTCGCGGCAGATCGATGCTCTCAATGGGAATATCGGTAAAAATATCTGCTTCTTCTCAGATAGGGTTTTCAACTTAGGCGAAAGGCATTTTGCTAATTTATTATCACGCGTAACGCTTCCTCTTCCATATTTTTGAAATATTTTATTAGATGTTCTCCGCAATCCGCGAACGCTTACTCTGAATGGGGTCAATGGGATTATTAATTCCTGATCAGAAAATAATATTCATATCGGAATAACGCAGAAAAAATATCCAGGTTAAATAGCGTCAATTTACGAGCGTTTAACACGAGCTAGAATGTTTATATATTAATTAGCATATATTAATTACTGCAGATTTTACCCATTTTAGATTGATTAAAATTAATTAGCGTAAACAAATTTGAACGGAATATTCTTTGTTGTAAATTCAACAACTCAACAAGTGTTTTATTGACATCTCTGGTCATCATTATGAAAAAATAGCGTAAAAGTCCATTATGTCGAATTAATTTCTTATTAATTGTTTAATTGCTAATTTAATTTTGATGATAGTTTTTAAACCAAATAAAATCAAGTCACACTTTGTTCAAATTTATAATTATGCGTATTTTTCCCTTTAACTGTCTTGATACGAATTGAAGAGAATCATTTTAAATGCGAAAGATTAATAATGATATGAATCAGTCCAACAAAGAAGAAAGCTTCACAAAATATAGTAATATTGTTTTTGCACGTTGAAAAAATATCAGTGGTGGTAAACGCCAAGAGGATTATAAATAATCATCATTTTACTCTAAAGAACTATACCAAAAACTGACGTAGAATTTAAATTTCTGTATGAAAGTGATGACGACATTAAGCTTTTAAATAGCTACAGGGACATCAATGTACAATTAAATATTACCCTTGGATGTTATCACCAATACTAGCTAAATAAATTAAGAAATTAAACTCGCCAAGGAAGATTACTGCTAAAATCCACTGCGGTTTACAAGTTGTTACTTTTAAAATAAACCCTTACTAAAAGGGTTTTTTGTAATGGCTCCTTGAAATAACACTTACCTGGTTTATATTAATTACCCGTTAAAGATATCGTAGCGTTAAATGGTTTAGGGTGTTTACCTCTTTTGGTATTCTTAATTATATTTTGAATTCGCACCTTCAGCATTTTCCACATTTAGTTATCCAGTATTTGCTGATATTCATCTTTATTCGATCCATAATTCGATGGCAGTCTCTCTGACAAGTGGATGTGATGCATTAAAAAGGACGGGGTTTTCCTTCATTTATCTCAGCGTTTATCTAGCGTTTTCCCTGAAAAAGGTAAGGCTAGACTAACTTTTGGTAGTCAATTTTGATGAAAATGCTTCAGATGAATATCTCAGATGAATGAATCCGCAATACACCAACAAGGTACCTGTATGGTTGAGGAAATTACCCGCTATTTGATGTAGAAATGAAATAGAAAAAGTCTACAAGGCTATACGTATTAGCCTTGTTGCTCATTTATGGGCGTAAGGACAGTCTTTTCATTTCTGTTCCAAGTATTCGATAGAATATTTTATTCTCAAACAAATAATAAGAAATTTAACAAAATAAATAAATAAAATCAGTGACTGAGCACTTCTTAAGATTATAATAAAGGACGATTTTAAAAATTGTTCTCGGTTATCATTAAGTATCCATTCCCAATTATCTGAAGTAAGCAATAACTTGAACGTTGAGGCATCCCGCAACAATGATAATTTATGAACATCAAGAAAGCCACCGAATTTAACCTTATAGGTACATTGAGTAATACGAGAACGAAGCAATTTCGGATCAATTACCCATACAAAATTAGTGGAATGAATACGTGGTCCAGTCAGTTGAATATTTCTTAATCGCTCTTACAAATAACTTAAACTGGAGCACATTCATCCGAAAAATCTGCAGCAAAGCAACTATAGAGCTCGGCATTACAAACCGCGTTTTCAGTAGATGCGATGAAAAGGTTAGAGAGCGATGTTATTTCACCTTTGTGTGGCTTCATAAGCGGCGAGTATATGCGATCCAGCAGCTTCGGCATCTAATCTTAAAGCTGATTATGCGATGACTTAACGGATAGACATCAAGAACAAAATTAAACAATATATACTGCATCTAAGTCTTAGGCATACTATTTTGTATATATGTCTTTAAATACAATACAGTTAAATGTTTGATAAATCAGAGAATGAATTATTAGCTATTTTGCGGCTTAACAGTTAATTGCACAGGAAAACGGGTAAGGGTTCGCACCATCTTGAGCACCCTGGAAAAATCCCAATGGCTCGGAGAGATGTTCCGCCGGGATAGCTCAACGGACAGAGCACCCGACCGGCAATCGGGAGACCAGGGTTCAATTCCCGGTCCCGTCAGCCTTTTTTCAAACCCATTCTAGCTTGGGATTTAATAGTTATTGTTCAGGTCACAGTTATGTAAGAGAGCTGTACTTAAACTTCCCTCTTATCATGCAGGTGATACACATTTAAATATCTAATACCAACTCGAATTCGCTACAAAGGGAATAATTAATATATCTATGTCACACATTTCCAAACTTATATAAGATGAGCCTAAGTTAAAAAAATGATGATTATACCCGAATTGTTGTAATATTTAGCATATTCAGGGAAAGTTCGCTGTTGTCTGCAAATGTCAATTAATTCTTCTTTATTCATATGATGTTTTTACTCTTTGCTTTTTGCTTTTAATAAGGTGAGTAAATAATTTTTTAAAGAATTTTTGTGAGATATTGTGTACTTTATGAACATCTCTCTAGTCTAGAAATTAGAAAGACTTTCTCGTCAAAAAATTCTTTCTAGTCGAAACCTTGCTTTCGGCATTGGTACGATGTATAATATGAGAAACGATACTTTCTTTTCAATTTTTAATAAAATGAAATGAATTTCCTCCTTATAGCGAATCAGTGATCGAAGGAATTCGATGACAAACCCTATCCGCTCTGACGAACGCAGAACCTTGCTCTCACTTGGAGAAGTGTCCCAGAATTCCAGTACGTTTTCGGCACATTAATTTAATACAACTCTCACGTATAATTTTAGTCCGTGAGACGAGAAAGGTCCACTCTGCGAATGCATTCCTGCATGACTGATTAATTTTTTCCCTTGAGTAAACTCAATCTCGTCTTTCTCTATAGGAATCTCTTTATCTGTCCCAATCAACCTCTCCTTCCCTCTCTCTCTTCCACTCATTTTACCTCTCTCTTCGCTCTTCTCTTCGCCTTTCCCTTCAGCTCTCCATTTTCTCACCTTTCTTTCATCCCGACGGAGTTTGGCTTCTGAACAATAATAGCCAATTAGGAGCTGACTGACGCCGCTTCACGATAAGGTAATCACGGTAAATTTTGCTACCGAGAGGCTTTCAGGTACACTGGATATTGCAAAACCCGATGAAGTACGGAAAAAATAAAAATCGTTGAGGAAAGGAAAAATCTCGTGTTTGCTGGATACATGATGTTAGAATAAGGGCTGCTCGAAGTGGTCTACGGAGGAAAAGGCTGGCAGTAGCGTTTTCACGGGATTATTTCTCGCACTTCAAAACTGACGCACGCGTGGTTTTTTTCTCATAACGATGCGTTTCATTTCCTCCTCTCTGTATTACTGCTATCAAAGATTTCTTTGCAATGGTCTCATCTTTTCAAATCTCACCGTTCATTTTCTGTTTGCTTATATTTCGAAATATTCTTTTTGCGGTACTTAATTCCTCGTTCCTTTGAGCATGGGGTGTCGCTTTTACTCTTTCGAATGTAATTAAATTATACCGCTGGGGTTTGACAAAAGAACCACGGTTTTCAACCCCATTAAATCAGTTTGCTTCCCTACAGGGCAGCAAATTGATTGAATTGAGAATTGACGATTTTATTTCAAATACATACTGTTTATCAAGGGAAATCATAATAGTGTTTTTATATATAGTTCCGTGAAAATGATTATTTTAGTATAAATAGCTATTCAAACTTTATTTGAGATTTTTATGTTTGCGTATATAATACATTTTTCGATAAGGCAGCATGTCATTTCTCTATTTTTGCAGGATGAAAAAAATACATACGATTTAATCCTTCGTAATCCAACATTATTGGTTAAAAAACTGGAACGCAGTATAGAGAAATGTGCCGGCCTGTAAATAAAAGTACAACTAACTTAATCAGAATCGATAATTTATACCTTTTAAATAATCAATTAGATTATCAAAAGTACAACAATTACTAGAAAGATTAAATCATTTTTGTAAGGTTTCACCTTTTTTCCCTTCTTCGTTTGCTTTGATTGTTACTTTCCTGTACATTTTAATATATTCCTTAATAATTTAAAATTCAATCGAGTTTTATTATTTATGTATTAATTACTTGCTATACTAACATCATAAATGAATCTTATGTTCCTACTGTTACATTACACTAAATTTAATTTTCTCTTATGTTCATCTTACACTGGGAAAAATACTTGTTCTGATTTGTATTGTATGCGTAAATTACTTTGGCAATTTTTATTATCCTGTATTTTGTAATCTGCCTTTCGTTTTCTCCACTTTTTTTCTACACTTTTGGCAGGTTTTTTATACCTTCTTTTCTTTGTGGCTATCTCCCTGAAGTGAAAACATCTTTCCTGTGAACAAAAATATCAGTCTTCTTTATCTCCAAAAAAATCTTTATTTTTGCCTTGCTTTATTTATATTTCGATCGTACTTGTTAACAATTTATTTATATTATAGTGTATATTCTAGTTTAAAATTGACTTAAGCATCAGTAGACATTTCCTCTCTAATTACAAGGCAATAAAGTTCCCCTCTACTCGACTTATTATTACATAAAACCACATGTAATTACTATGGAATCTTTTTTTACTGCACAAATAATCCTACCTTAATATCCTCATAATTTGAGACATTAAGAATTAGCGACCCTTTTTTCAACTCCAGAATGGCTTTTAAAACTAAGAGAAATCAGGAAATTTGAAATTTTTTCTTTATTTGATTTCAGTTGTGATTTAGGAGTGATGTTCCAAGCAAAACATGAAAATTTTGCTCAGGTCGTTTGAATGTTTTTTAAAACCAGTAATGGCGATTTTATTTTACATGTTATCAACCTTTTTATGTGGACTTATTGATTTTTACACAAAGAAAGGGGTTAAGGTGACTCTGCACGTGAAGGCATGTATCTAAAAAAGTCTCTAGGAAAAACAGACTTGAAGAAAGTCTGACCGAACCAGGAATTCAACCAGGAATTTTCCAATATCCAGGCGAATACTTTGTTCAATTAACCTATCGGGCCAAAAATGTTACTCTGCGTATCGAACTATGTCTCTCAAAGCGGAATGATAGAATGCTTTGGGTCGATAGTTTAATTGGACAAAGCATTCTCACGGAAGGTGGGACAGTCCAGGTTCGTCCTGGTTCTATCAGAATTTTTTTCTTATAACATTGCTTTGCTGTATTATCTTTATGGATATTAAGAGAATTCACAATTATTCTTTATATACTTACTCCTATTTGTTGCAATAAAATCTTTTGAAATCGAATTATAACTTTTTGGCTTTTCTTAATGATAGCCATCTCTTTCTGACGAAGTACGCAGGAATACATTTTTTGGACGGTGCAATAAAGGAATAAAGAGTTTATTTTACTTGCGATTAATGTTAGAGAGCGATACACTGGGGGTGAATACATATATCTTGCTGTTAAATTTAAACTTTTTTTAGTTTAATATTCCCCTCACTAATCTGCTAAAAATCATCCAGCCGGAATTTACGCTCCAGTTTCCATTTTTTAAAACTTGAAATCAGTTTTCACGGCATCCATTTATTCTCAATTGGATGGCTTAAACTTCCCTCAGAGAAGACTCCTTTTTCTAAGGAGTAACCATAATGAATATTTACTGAACGTTGGTTGTGTCATATTTCGAATATCAAAAATGAAGTTTTTTACTAATTTCTTAAAAGCCATATATAATGCTTAATAGTCGATAGAAATATTTTTCAACGAATCAAATCAGAACCATGGGTAAAGTATACTCTACTTGCTCAACCTTAATTTCTCACAAGAGATCCCCACTGCAATCATCCCTATCAGCTGAATGTAGAATTTTTCTTCGAGGCGTACGGGACGCTGGTGTGGACATCGAAAAAGGGTAAATAAAGTACTGCATCTGAACGGAAGAAGACGTTTTCGAGGCGGGAATCGCCTTCTCTTCTCTGAGACTCATTGCGACGTCGCTTCGGGTCGCATTAAAGGACTGAATGAAATAAGGATAATAAATGATAGGGCTGTCCTAAAAGCTAGTCGATAACTGGTTGGGGATAGCTCGTGCCTTATATCCAAAACATAGAATTACATGTTAACAAGAAACAAATGATTACCAAAAATGCGAGAATCAAGGACTAGCATGCTCTCGATCAGTTTTGATAAGAAAGGTTCTTGCATCATCCGTTGTAATATTTCATGTATTTAATAAATAAATAAATAAATAAATAACGTCTTTATTTTGGGCGAAATTGAGACTTTAAAGTCTCCTCTTCCATTTAACCCATCGTCAATATTTAAAAAAATTAAATTAATAATACGGGTGTGCGCTGATGTTTAACAAACGATTTCCTTGAAAAATTGCATGCCCGTCTCACGTTACGGAGTTGAAAAAGTGTGGGAGAAGTGGAAATTAAAGATTTGACATGGAGCTAATTTCGATTATGGTCTGCATATTTTACGATCACTGCAGATTGAATCATTTCACTAAATATCATTTGTCAATGTGTTACCTTAATTTTTTAGTTCTCCTTTTTTATATTTTTTACTCTACATCATGAATATAAAGGTCACCTTGTGATTTTGTATAATATGTTTGGAGCTCTTTTTGTGGAAACTGCACTCGTTAAGGTGTTTTATGGATTCGGGAATTTTCTCTTATTGCAGCGAAGCGAGATAGCTTGGAAATTGTATGCATTATTTTATGTTTGGAGGTCCATTTTCCCTCATTTTTACGAATGTAGATGCCTGTTTCCCTTAGGAAACGTTGTGATTGGTTTGAAATTTTTAAATTTATTAAAATAAGTCGCTTGAGCCAGATGCGAAAAACTGAAATAAAGTGAAGAGAAAGTTATGATATCTTTAAAAAATTTACCAAATATACTAACTAATGGTTACTAAATGCCGTATTGTTCCAAGAACAGAGGGAACAAGATCGAAATTAAAGGCCCAAATATTGTTATACATTTTAATTATTCTTTATTTGAATCTTACGCAGGTACTACGTGGAATATACGCTGGAAATGTCAGAGAATTAGAAACATATATTTAAGGTGGTGAGGTTTAATATAGCGTACTGGATTGAAAATACAGTTCAAATGCAATATATAACACGTCATAAATCTGCGAACGGCGTTTAGTAGGGGGTGTAAACATACTATATTCTCATTAACTAAGAGATTTATTCTGCTTACTCGTTTATAAAACGACCAAAAATAACGCCATTTTAAATATGAAAGATTGCTGTCCCAGATGACGAAAATTTCATTATATTATGTAATTAAACAATTGTATCTTTTATTATATTTTTATACTGTATAATTATTGTGCTATTAGATGTAATTAAGGAAAACATTATTCTTTCCTGTTGTATATTAGTGCCGCGTCATTATTTGGATCCCTTTGCAGTAGAACCAGCACTGATTGTTAACCAACGCAATTGTTTCCATTGGAATATTTGCTTAGCGTTGGACTCCCTTCCCTTCCGCTTCTTTTCTCCAGTTACAACTTTAAGTAGCACTTTTCGACTTCCATTGCATCTCTTCTTAATCCTTTTTCTTCTCGCTCTCGCCATTGATGGAACCCCATCCACACGCAGTGTCCCCCGTAATGGTCGAGCACTTCTATAGCACGTACTTTTGATAGGATATCCAATGTTCTTCAAAGCACACTTCTATTGAGCGTCGCGGATGACTTACGTAGTTCATACCGCAGGTGATAGCCACTTCGTGCATGCCTCCTCTGTTCCAAATAGTTTATCTTTCGTGGAGGAAAGAATCGCCTTAATTTCGACTCTAGTGCCGAAGCGCGCGGTGATGTTTTCTTTCGTAGGAATCCGAGAAATGCGGTTTTCTGCTTGGAGGATGCTCGCTGCACGAAACGTAAAACAAAAATAAGCGATACTGTAGCTCTAGGAGCGTTTCTGTCGTCCAAAGTGGCCTCGTATTTCACATCGTGTTAAATATAGTAGTGAATCATAGTCACGTAGGACTATATTGCAACAGTATCCACGTCTAGTTTCCGGGAAATTCGAACTAAGATCACCAGGGGATCACTAGGGTCTCATGTTGAACTCTTAGTTGCAGTGTCCGTCCTAAGAGTTACTATCGATTAGCACTAAATTTGAAATACAATAAGTATTACTATTTTTACTATTTCAGATAGATTTAGGGAAATAGCTACTGTTGAAGGAGTTGAACCTGAAACCAACACTCGCGGTGAATACGTTAAGGGACACTTTTCCTTTTTTAATTTTTTTGTTATATATTTGCCTTGTTCTTTATTTCTAAGGGTTTTTCTGCTAAGCATCTTCCAGCATTTAAGAGGTTTCCACATTCTCCTTCGTGTTGCTTTTCGGCCGCTGAGGTGCGTCCTTCTCTAACATATCTTTTATTTTTTTTTGTTTTGTTTTTTCCACACCTACAGTATTAGAATTTCCTACCCTCTTTTCCATCGAAATTCGTTCTATTAGTTTTGCTTATAGGGATTTCCGTGCTCTGACAACGGTTTTTAAGAAGGAGGAAACTTCAGAGTCTCAATATTGCCCATAATTCTATTTTTTGTTTGTCTATGTATTTAAAAGAAGAGGAAGAGATCATAGATGAGCGTAATTTATAAATTAATATAACAATGAGAAGGCTGCCAGTGTTGCAAAGGGATCTTAAGGGTATTTGAAGGGTACTTAACTGTTCAGAATATTTATTTTATTCAGAGTTTATTGATGATACTTATACTTTGGACATTCAGCATTATAGTCGAAAAGAATCCATTTGACTTTAATTGACAAAGCTTTCATTGTTTGAGAGGAGCTTTATACGTAAAAAATATATCATTAATGTATAATATTGTATTAATCGTTAATTAATGAAACATGTAGAGGAAATGGAAGTTGTCGATGCCGAATTTAACCAAACACTCGAAAAAACCTCTCATGTGTTTTTTCGTACGTCCGTTGAAGAGGAAATTCCGCATCGATTTACGGTTTTCAGAGGCATTGAAATGATATTCTTGTATTATTTGAAGTGCCTGCAAAAGCCTGCTTGTAATAAATTCCACATTAATTAAATTAATAATTGATTGGATGATGATTTTTCAATAATTGCTTATTTTTGATATAATTATTCAGAAATTAACCTCTCTGGATAATAACAAAGCTTTAGTTAAATAACAGCATAATTTGTTAATTATTGTATGATTATTTTATAATCTCTCTTTCTTTATCATGAAAATTTTAGATGTATTTGGGAAATTCTTTTGAAATACCCTCCCATATCAAATTCCTCCGGAACTACAAGTGTACTGTGTACTTGAGATCAAGAATCATTTCAATATACTTTGATTTTATTTTTAAGCTAAACTGAATTCAGGATAGTGTACCTCTAATTGCGCAGTAAACTGGATAGGTATAAATGAAATCTTCTCAGAAACCAATCTATGATCAGTGGCCTAGATATCCTTTTTCTTGGAGATGGGAACACTTTTAAGTTGATTATTGGAATGTATATGAACTTGCTATAGATCAGAGCTTCCCAAGCTGAGTTACTAGTTTCCAGATAAATTTACAGGGATGCAAGGGGCACGAGAAGCTTGTTCGGATGTGAATAGCAGTTAATAAATCAAAATATCATATGGAAGTATTCCAAGGATTGTTATTTCAGGTAAATTTCCTTACTATTCCGCGTCGAGTACCTTTAGCAAAATTAAAATTGCTATTCCATACTGGAGTTGTGGACAAATCTAAAAATGTAGGTACATTAAATAACGGCAAATATGTATAACTCACTTCAAAACCAGGGGTTACGGGTACCAAATAGGTTAGAAGCATCGGTTCTAGATAGAGAGATCTATAGACCTCAATATCCTCTTTGAAGAATGATTTTCCTTTAAAATGGCCATACAATAGAAGTGGGAGAACGTGCAAACCTATGAAGTAAAAATATCACCAGGAAATTCATACCGAATATTTCAAATTCAATTGCGTATTATTATTAAAATTCTGTGGATAGTAGACTTAATTTTGAGATCGATTTTATAGAAGAGGAATTGTATTTTCCCGAATCAATCATTTAGAGAGAATCAATGTTAGCCGAGTTAATATGTTAAAAAGCCCTCGGTTAAACATTTTGAAATGTAAAAAAAAACGTGCAAAAAGTCGAGAAATCGTCGATGTTTGAGCACAAAAAACTAAGCTCTTTTATTCGTTTTGGGAAGCTTTTTTTCCTCCGAAAACTCGTAATTTCCAAAATTAAATTAGCTGGGCAAATATATTTTCCCCCCTCAATGGGAATGGATTAAAAAAATTTTACCCACTAGCCGCCATCCCGCTCGATTTTTCTCATTCAGGAAATGAATGGCCTTATTACTTTTTTTATTCGCGACTTTATCCCTAAGGGAAACTGTCGTGGAATCCTTTCCGTGAACTCTAAATTTCCATCGCCTTTTTGCTATCTGACATTCGCTCCTTCTTCCTCCCGCTTCTGCAACCCAATTAAAGTAGAAATGTCACTGTCAGCTTTGGGTGAAATTGGGATATTTGGCTGACAACAGGGTAAATCCCTCGAAGGAGAAATTATTTAAAACGGGATGGGAAAAGTGATGGCGAAGAGAGTGGAAAACAACATTCATATGTAACTAACGATGGCGTATATTGAAGCCGATTTCTTGAATGTTTTACGTCAGTGTCGATAACCATATCGGTTTGGATTCCTCAAGTTGTTGTTTTAGTTCAGCACGGGAAAATGAAACTCTCCCAAACTTACATAACGATAGTAATAATGACGACTTCATTAGGCGAATTTTAGTCTTAAGTGACCACTCTTACTACCAACTTATTTCGAATCACGATCACAAACAACCATATCCTAACCAGGATTGGAATCGGGGACCACAGCGTAGCATGGCGAACATGCTAACCAGTACTTCGACGAGGTCGGCTGTACAGAATACGGATGAAATTTGTTTCATTACATAAACAGGAAAGACGTCCAGGAAATATAATCTTTGGTACAATAAATGTCATGGGAATACACGAACGGAAATTTAAGCGTGGAGAAATGGTTACTTGGGTCATTATTAAATAAATTAACATCGAATCCTTCAAATAAAATTGCGCATTTCCTTTTAATCTCTGCTAGACTTCCCTCTGAGATTTTATAGAAAAGGACTTGCGTCTGCCCGAATCAGTCGTTTAGGGAGGATTAATGTTAACTTCACTTTATTAAACCAAGGGTCGTATGTATAACATTGACGTCTCTGGTGTAGCAATCTCGCTCTTCAATCTGATACAAAACTCTTCGCTATACATTTATTTAAAGACTCGTATCTCATTATTTCTCCATAAATATTACTAAAAGGATAATATCGGTAATTATGACGGTTTGTCCCACAAATTTCATGGGGAGCCTTATTTGGAGTACTCTTTATCATCGAATTATATTTGTTTGCAAATAATTAAATGAAATGTAATTAAATGTCAATAAACCTTATGGAACTAATTTTATGAAAGTCCAGGTTTCCCGGAAATTAATTATTTCCACTGATTGGATCGATGAGCTATATTTTCATGTTTTCCTATGGCAAAATCGCATTCTTGGTGAAAACAATCGAAAGAGAAGAGAAGAGCTCTGCTTTTGTGCGAATGTTAACGCAATAACCTCAATCCAACTCTCGGCTTTGAGAATAACTTAAATGCATATATCTCGCTCCGTTTAACGGGCATGAGATGCTCAATAGGGGTAGGTTGGGTTAGCGGGTGCGGTGGCGGGAGAAAGGGCGATCTGGGTGCGGGAAAAGAAGAAATAGAGGAAGGTTTTTGCGAAAGGAAAAGTACGAGGGTTGAAGATGATTTACGAGGGGGATGTGCCGTTTGTCATTTTTGCTTTTTTCCAAGCTCTTTGTATTCTTAGAGGCGCACCCGGTAAGTGCTGATTTTCATCTTATTCTGGGATCCGTTATCCATATAGTATTTGTGCTCGATGGTTGCGTTCACGGAGGAATGGGATAAAAGGAGATACAATAGGTCGTTCAACAAATACAGTTCATCGTCTATGAGTCTCAGTTTTCCCACACGCTCAAGTGATATTTCTTTGCCTCCTCCCATACTTTCTATATTTACGCAATCAAAACCGATCTAAATACTTCGCATTGATAAATAGCACCGCAAAACAAGACGGGGTCATACGGAACTTTCTGGATTTCTATTGCATATGAACTCTTGATTTTTTATAACATTTGTTTTTCGTTATTAATCTAAATACCGTTGAAACGGGATTTTTACACTTTTGACACTTTTGCATACCCCGACACTTCATAATCCTCGGTTCCCCCGATAGCTCCTTGTTTCCATTATATTTTTTATATAGAAGTGTGCTTAAGATATTTTTGAACATTGGAATAAAGAATTCTGACCGAATGACCGTCTATTAGGAAAATTAGAGAAGCATCTAATTCAGATGATTGATTTTATTTTTAAGCTAAACTGAATTCAGGATAGTGTACCTCTAATTGCGCAGTAAACTGGATAGGTATAAATGAAATCTTCTCAGAAACCAATCTATGATCAGTGGCCTAGATATCCTTTTTCTTGGAGATGGGAACACTTTTAAGTTGATTNTTGTTTGATTTTTGTTATTTTATGAGTAAAAAAATATCTGAAAAATAATTAACGTACGTGTTTAGAAATATCACAACGAAAAAGAGAGCTGACAGCGATCAGCAGTAAATCATTTATCATCACATGCAAATCTGTTTAAGGCTGAATTAAAAGCACCTCTTCCGAGCAATTTCAATTTTAATTAGGTTTTTAATTCTTTCCCCGGAACTCGTTTTATGTTACATTCGCCGTTTAGAGTTTTTTTCACAGTTACTTCCATTATAACTCACATATATTCGTTTTGTTAGTGACAGTTTGAAAACGTGCGTATGTCATAATTTTCCTACAGTCGTCAAGAGGTCGTGTTCATATACATCTCATGCGTCATATATTCGTTGTAAGGGTAGAAACTTTTTTATAAAATTGATACAGCTGTGCTACGAATATACAACATGCCTTAACATCGTTTTCAGTACTCGGAAATCATTACCACTCAGAGAAGTGGGATGCAAGTTATGAAGTATTCGTGCTGGTTGCAACGGTAGGGATAAAGAGGGACAAGTCGTCGGCAGAATCTCATTAGAAAGATATATGAAAACGTACTCCTGATTATTCGATTTGGGACGCAAATTATTTTGCAAATTCTATTTGATATGGTGCACAGCAGTTTTTCCCCACGTTGTCTGTCGCCGAGGTTCCGCGTCTTCTGTATTCAGACCGTTTTCTCTAGAAGTTTGATGTAAAGGTCTCTTCCGTCCTTTGTACGTTCTCCGTGTAGCTATCAAAAGAGCGGATGTTGATGAGACACGGTTTCCTAATTGGCTGCCGTAAAAACTTCGAGAAACGAGACTTTCCGGGTGCCGCTACGTGAAGCATGATTTTGAAAGACGCTTTAGATACTGGGAAGGAAAGTTAGGGTTCAAAAATTCGTATCATCCATTCAACCGCACTCATGAGCAATAACCCATTCTCAACTTATCATTTTAATTGGCGTCGTTGGAATTTTCCATCAACAGTTTCGTGATTAAAGTGATTCCTAATAATTTGTCGCTCCCAACTCTTGGTTGCTTGGAAACTTTAATCTTTCCAAAATCATTTTATACCCTATTGTAAGAGTTTAAAATTTTGCTCCAACTGATCGTTATTACTTCTTTGATTATGCACTCCTTCTCTGAGGTAGAGCAATCAAGTTTGTGTAGATAATCTTCAGGCCAGCCCTATCATTTTCCTACTTCCTCGAATTCTTTTCAGTCCTTCCACAATCCTGATCTTTTGTAACGATTTAATCTTCTTCGCGTCCAGATCTAGAAAATTTCTAAGGTCTGGACCCGCTTTCAGCATCCTATCTCGATACAGCTGATCCGTTCCACACGTGCAGCAGTTCTCTTTTTCTGAGATTTCCAGTTCTTTCAATCCTTAGCAAATTTTTATTTTAATTGTTTTATTTCTATCGAAGACCTCAACATCCAACTACTTTAGACAATATCTACACACTATTGTTCCCATCTCTCGTAAGGATAGCACCAAAATGATTGCTTAGAAATTATTTATTTAATATTGTATTACTTATATGTACTTATCAGATTATCTGAAATGTTGAAACGGAAGGCTGTTATTTATATGAACATATTTATCAAAAGATAAATTTTGGTCTGCTTATTAGTAGTAGTATTGTTAAAAATGCTTCGACAGCTTAGGTCATTTCGCACATGGGCCCCCACCGGGAATCGAACCCTTGACCGCTTTCACTGAAGTCGAACGCGTTGCCCACTTGGCTATCGGGAGCCCGTCTGCTTATTTAGTATCACATTAAACACCACAGATAAAGTGGTTAACTGTTGGGATTGAATTTGGAAATAAGAGTTGTTGCATTATGAGTGGGAGTTAAAGAAACGGATGAGCTACGCATGCTATTTCTGCCAGCAATCCTTACGGCTGATAATAGTAATATTTAAGGCTTTAACAAATCGTATTTTGTTTTATGTAAGCAATGATATAATTACATATACTCCAAGAAAAAATCTTCCTTCTACAAAATACTTCAGTTTTCCATGGCCGAATCATATCGATATAACTTAAGGAAAATCGTTTGAAAATCAGTTTAATTCTTTCCGTTTCATCTCAAATTACTTGGTGTCTGCGTGATTATGGAATGCCTGTCTCGATGAGATGAATTTTCGCAATCACTGCACTTGGCAAACGATCACTAAAATACCACAATTTCTCGTAGAAAAGGTTTTGGCTCACTCATTTATTCCTTTTCTCTGCTATCTCATATACTTATTTATGTGTGTGCTCACATATCATATATTATTTTCATAAATTCACGCAAAATTACATTTTCCTACTAATATCAATCTCTACATTTACAGCTCATAAGGAATTTTAATTTTTACTAAGGATTTAGTAAACTTTCCCATTTCAGATGAATTTGTGATCTGAATATAAGACACACTTAACAGTGTTAAGCCACTCTGGCTTAACTAGTGCCACTCCTAGTTACAGCAGAACGAATGAAATGGCGTCACATACGCAGCTTACAGAATTAGAGAGATAAAGAAGCTTCCGCAATAAGAACGGGCGAACTGGGGAAAAAAGCAAACTAAAATGAATTTCTCAACACGTCCAACTTCTTCTTTTCTTATATCTCCTACCCAATCTTGTATCGAGATCCCAACCATACAAGCCCCTTGAAAAGTTTGCCCCTCGATTGGATTCTCCGCCGGGCGCACCTAAGTTAGTCAGCGGAGAGCTTCCATTGGAGGCTCCCCATTTACCTCTTCCCCGCATTCCTTCAACTTTCTCCGCACATTCTTCTGTTAGCTTTCTTCTTCTCTCCAGAAACTGCTATACACTTTTTCCACCACATATGAGCTGTAACATTCCGATTTCTTTTTCATTTCTGTTTGCTGTGCTTGTTACGCCATCCAGACTCTTATCGCAACCTATGTTACACATAGTTGTATATAAGAAGCCTACAACCTATAGGAGTGTAACGACTCTTCATTGTAAATATTAGGTCAGTAATTCCTTGTTTGATTTTTGTTATTTTATGAGTAAAAAAATATCTGAAAAATAATTAACGTACGTGTTTAGAAATATCACAACGAAAAAGAGAGCTGACAGCGATCAGCAGTAAATCATTTATCATCACATGCAAATCTGTTTAAGGCTGATGTATAAGTAGGAACGTATTCAACCTTAGTTTCCGTTTCAAGCTGTTTAAGAACCCTAATTTGTTCCATGATCGCCTTATCAACTATCGTATGGCATTAAAAATATTTTGCTGTTTGAACAAAATAGAAATAAGCGAAATGTTTGCCCTATTCTATAGCCTTGCATAGGCCTTGTTTGATTATGTCCAGCCATGTGATAAACGAGAAATACTTTTGAAGGTATATCCTAGAAATCAATTTGTCATTCTGTGATGATAATATGCCGTTCAACGAATTACGGCAGACTTTTTGGAAAATTGACTAAATACACATGCAAAAATGTGATTTGAAGTTTTGGTATTTAGATTTCAGATAGAGTTTCTTTTATTTTTCGCGTAAAATACAGTATAAAATAAAGTAAATCATCTAAATTTTAAAATATAAGGGTAAGATATCTCTTACGTATTATTTATCTATCTTATTGTTAGTATGAGTTAATTTGGCTGGATTCGTTTTATTATTACCTCCAAATAATCTTAAACCTGAACAGATATTAAGATTGTGATTGAGTTCAGTTATTCATTTAAATGTACCAAAAAAGCTGTACAGATTTATATTACGATAAAGTTTGTAGTATACATGCATTTCCGGGGTTATTGCCCCCGAAATCTCAAAAATCACTT
Organism: Ladona fulva; assembly: GCA_000376725.2. Classification (NCBI taxonomy): domain Eukaryota; kingdom Metazoa; phylum Arthropoda; class Insecta; order Odonata; family Libellulidae; genus Ladona; species Ladona fulva. Next base: position 96,766 of record KZ308991.1, read on the forward strand.
CCATTCTCACCATGGAGAGTCTTCTGCGGGAGCATGCACTATGCAAGCACATCCCCAACCTTAGAGGAACGTAAATTTGCCTCCGAGAACACGTGCATTTCTACGCCTCTGTAGGTAGTCGTGTATACCTTGTGATGAAGTTCGAAGGAGAAGATATGTGGGCTCAATATCGCCCAAATTAAGTCGTTTTTCTGCCTGCAGATGCATTCACGCGCCTCTTCATCCCTTCCCCATACTACACAAACGCCCATTCCCCGATCGATGCAGAAAAAGGACCCCACTCCCACCTGTTCCCCTAGCCGATGGTACGTCGGTGATTCACTGGGACCATTAGTCGGTAGCAGTAAGTGGCCTGGTGAGGTTTCGATTCTGTGCGAGGAAAGAGAACTATGCTTCCCTTTCGAAGAACTGGCGATCTCAGCGAAAATGGCTGGGGGACTCTCTTTGATTGCCAAAGGTGGTGAAAAGGACCCTGGAGATTCTTGCCCCTGGCTTCATATCTCTTCTTCCACCTCTGTACACCGCGTCCGACTCCATCAGCGACCTATCGTGGAACCACCATCGCCTCAACCTTTCGCCACCATCCCACTGCATTCTTCTCTCCGTCTCTTTTTTTAAAGTCGGAGGAGCAACCTGTATCTCTCTGTCTCCTCTCACCAAACGGTCGAAATGGCGATTCGTTTGAAACAATAGACTAATAAACGAGAAGGACAGATAAAAATTACTTCTGAGTATTCCGATGAGAATCCATTGATTTTGGAAATTCTCCGCATTTGATTGCATTGCAGTGGATGTACCGCTTTACGGAAAAAAAAGTCGACCGCTCGTTTTCAAAAGGAGAGAAATTTTTTAAATGGTTTGCATTAATTAATTTGAAAGTGTGGTGTTTACCTCCGTTGTTAGCATGGCAATGGGTGCATACACATATTTAATTAAGAAACTGTCTTTCATTTTTCAATTAATTGATTAAAACTGAAGGAATCGGAAACTATAGGGGCTATTAAATTTTCTCTCAATCAATTGGCAAACAATAAGTATCCTCATTTGGTTTTCTTTCTGTGAGGGACAGAATGCGTTGGGTTCTAATGCTCGAGAGGACTACTCTAACGCTCTCTTCAATAAACTACATATGAAATACTGTGGGTTCCCGGATAACGATATTCTTTGCCATCTCAACTCGATTCAGTAAGATGAAAACCTCAATACGATATGCATATACTTCTTATTTATAAGAGCACGAAACACGCATTAAAATCCTGGCCTCCCAGGGAACAAAGACCTTTCATATGAAAATGCATAAATATGACCTTCCCTTCAACTAGAAGACGAAAAAGGAGATTTTTTTTCGTGGCAAATGTCATGCATCGATTTTCACTGCTTATTATTATCTGAAATCTTAAGCTCTGAGGCGATATTAAGTAAGCAACGGATATTCCACTAAATTTACCGTCAGGATGATTAAGATTGATTTAAAAGTATAAAAACTATCAAAATCAGGAATCAAGAGTGAGAGACGAAAGATACTTAATTCCAGTCCACAAATTCTGTTTGGTGGTAAGTTTTGGAGGGAAAAGCTGTTTCTATTTTGGATAGAAAATCTGTGTGATACATTTTGTAACACTGAAAGACTCCCCAATATGCATTTTAATTAATTCTATATATTTCTAGTGCCCTCTCAAACATAAATTCATTCGACAATTTCAGGAGAGGCTTGAATAGTAACAATAGTCAAGTGTACACGAATATTCCCTAACCAGAGAAGTTAGACTTGCTGGGACTCGAACCGAGGACCTTGGAGTTGGAGCGCTAGTGTACTAACCACTCCGCAACCGCGGCCAGTGTCTTCGACGTAAAGGTAAAAATAGGAACAATTCTGTCCTTGGAATTTCATTCTTATCTGATGAAACCTATTAAGTGGATAGGTTCTCTGGTCTTACAATTTGGAATTAGCTGGGTGAAAATTAAACCTTTTTACTTGCCAATGATTCATGTTTAAAATGAAAAATTGATGAGCTTAGGGGGGCGATTAAATATTTAAGACTCCAGTGTAATTTCTTACGTTTCGCCAAAGTGAAATTTAAGCCCTGACAATTAACCAAAAGAACGACGGTTGACGTCTGCTTACACATTCTCGAAATATCACTATGTCCTTACCGAATGCTCTCTAAGAAAACACCAAAGAGCGTCGATGTATTCTTTAATGTATGCATTCAGACGCCAATAAAGGTGGAATTATCGATTTATTTTATAAAAGCTGTATTTTCAGAAATATAAGAAGAATTCAAATCAAAGATTTATTCAAAGATTCAAAGACGATCTTTTTTTATGGAAATTCGCAAGGGAATTAAACTTAACTATAAATGAAACACATTCACTATGGACGAAACACTTTATTTACCTTATTACCGGCATTTAGAAATCGAGCAATAGAATGAAAATTTAACTTTACTATTATATGTTCATGCTTTTTGCTAGAACTAAAAACTATAGAGACAGCAACAAATTATATGTAAATTAATAACTATGAAGTGAAAAATTTCAGATTTTATGTGTTATACCACTATATATACTATTTCTACTTGTTTTTTCGTTCTATATCATATCTGTTTAAACTACCGGTTTTATCGACTGAAAGTGAGACATGTACGAATAATTATATTTTTGCACTAATTACCCAGTATTGAATGTGTGCTTCTACTTTTTATTTTATTATTATTATTATTATTATTGGTTTATTTGAAGCTAAGGAAGTTAGGCTGAAAAAGTTCCTACGCGTTATTTTCCTCAATTATAAGAGAGAAGGAAGCATAAATTTACAAGCATTCTTTCCTAAACAAGTTGGAATGAAAATAGGGCTTGTTTTTGCGATACGGTGACCTTCCCTTCCTACATTACCTCGTCCCTATTAAGTCTGCTTATTCAACATCATACCAAAGGAATACGGTGTCTCATTATTATCATGTAGATGAGTGATTAAACGGTAACTTTCGTTAAAAAGAAAACATCATTTTTCGTAAATTAAAAATAGTATTATCATATTATAAAGCATTAAGGAAAACGTGAACCAGAGTCTCTCTCCGCTTCATGGTAGCACTGTAAAAAACTGAACGCTGTGAAAAGTATGCGAGGATCCCAAGTCGAGAGAAATTTATTTCTCGCTCAATTATTTGGCTTTTTCATTTCGATATTTCGATTTTCCACCTTTTTTCGATCGTTATCTTCAAAATGAACACGCCAGTGTTTTATTCGTTAACCTCTAAATTGTGTGTGATTTTTGTCAAATCCAAAACTGAAATAATGACATTTTTCGTGAAGTAATTTCTTGACCATCAACATTTTTTAGCCCCGAGTTATGTGTGCTTCGCTTTAATTGTCGGCACGGACCTATCAACCCGATTGCTTGAACTAATTATTTCGGGATTTCTCTGATTATCAGCCGAAGTGAATCTTCATGATTACGTTTATATCAATAAGCCATTGTAGCATGTGGAACATGATATGGTACCGAAATAGTTAAGCATTATTATTGCATAACTCTTAATAATCTTACAACTACTTCGTTGTTGTTATTTTTAGTAATATCAATCACCTTCTTTTGATTTGATGAATTACTCAGTAATAAATGCTTGAGCATTTATCTCCAAGGTTTTATGAAGCATGAAAAATGATTGCCTCATGAATTAAAAAAAGAAATGTTAGTATTATGAGCTAATTGAATCTAATTAGCTGAATAAGCTAGCTAATCAATAGTGAGAATTATACGAACTGTAGGAATGCTATCCAACGAATAAAATCTTACCGAACACTTTGAAGAAATGCTTTTCATACAGAACTTTTTTGACACATTTTAGAGGAATTATCTTCTCGTTTTTTATTATAGATTGCTCATAAATTTAGAATTCCTATCATCATTCGTTAGGAATAACGGACGATATTTTCAAGTCCGTTTTTTCTTGCAATTTTTCCTGGGTTAATGTCATTACATGCAAATTTGCATTTCACCCTTTAATATTTCCATTTAACAATAACGTTTTCCATATGATATCAACTGTAAATCCGAATCTGCGGAAATATCTGATACGCGTTATCTTATCGTTGATTTTCATTTAGAGCATTTCAAAGGTTCCACTGTGACCGGGACTGCTTTCTTATATTTTGTGATGGGCTCTATAATTTTACAGTTTACCCCACTCTATTCCCAAAACGTGGATTTTCCTGCGAAGTGTAATTCGCGAATATATTTTTCATGTATAACCTCATTATTTTACATCAGTTCAGTAAAATATTATGTCGACTCCAGAGTATAGATGTAAGAGAGGCCAAAAAGGGCTTGATTTTGCCAAATAAACGGTTTAAATCTAGAGGTAATATGTATATTTTATCAGCTGATCAATCTGCAATGCAAAACATTGACTTTACTTAAATGCAAGCTATATAGTTGAAGTTATTTGCGTTTAGACGTATAAAGGAGCATTTTTCCCATTTTTAAAATTGATTATTAAGTTTTCTATAGCTTGAACTAATTAATAGAAAAATAAATCAAACCTCTTGAAAGCAGTGTGATTTAGGCAATGGGTTTCCTAAATCGCACCCCGTTTTAAAATAATAATGAATAGTAAGCTTCAACCACATTAAACGCATTAGTAAGTATCTTTTGAAAGTTTATTTTTTTAGAACCATATTATAAGGACAAATTTATATTAACATGTCTTCGGTATAAGAAAAGAGAAAATACTGAAATTGACGATAATAACAAATATTGGATATTTTTTCTGATGGAAAAATCGAAAACTTAAGTATTTCACTTCGAATTTTCCGGTGTTTCAAAAAGTGCAAACGTAANTTTTTAATTACTCATTATAAATTGAAGTTTATTCGCACACATCACCGCACGGCGATGTGGTGCGATTTGGGACCCCCCGCCATTTTGAAGGAAATGAGTATCCCTGCCGAGAGAATATCACAGTAGTAATAGCACTAAATTTAACCTAAAGTAGTACACAAATATGACAGTTAACTAAAATAAAAAAAATAAGATTCACCTGTCACTTGCATTCTTATAAAAATCTGAAAAATAAGAAAATAGCTCTAGAGACCCTTACTTTCTTAAAATGCAGATACAACACTTATTACTTCACCGGCTGCCACAACTCATGTGAGGCGTATTTGGGGAACGTTAGAAGTTTCAAACGCTGGTGATAGGACGAGCCCAAGTGCAGCATTTCCGGTTTTTGGGCCAGTGGTGCGATTTGGGAAGTGGTGCGATATAGACTAGTCTACTATGTCTTCTTCACAGCGAATTTGGATTTGAGGTCAGCGAACTCTGGCAGACAATCCGAAGGGAGAGAAGAGCAAACTCCAAGGGTCGAGGGACGCTGCTTAAGTCTCTTTTAAATGCCTTCTCTTAAATGTAAGCTCGTTCAAAGCCGCGCCTGACCTTCAACGAAAGCTTTTGTCACTTGCTTCTGGAAACCTCATTTCCAGGGAGCGGAAGCCTTTACAACGTCGCAAGTGTCTTCTGAACAAAAGAAAAATAACCCTTCCCTTGAGACAGAAGGTGCGAAACTAACATGGAGAGTCAGGAGAAAAACTACGACCGGGAAAAAAAGTTGCCTTGCCAACGGGATGGAAGATACGGAAGTGGTTTCCAAAAATATGGTCATGGTTCCCTTTGCTGAACCTTTGGACTTTCTCTTTGGACGAGGAAATGACGATCTGTAGAAGATTCTCACACCGAACTAAGAATTCAGAGCAATAAATGTATAAAGGATCACATAAGATGGGAGAAATAGGCTGTAGAATTTGAAATTACCCTTATCGGCATTCGGGCGAAATTTCAAAGTTCGAATGGTATATTATGATGTGTTTTCTCGGGAAAGATTCAAAAGTAAGCTGTGCTCGCAGCTTCTCTTAACTCGTATCTCATAGCTAATCCTTGTCTCATTTACTTAAAATTTCAACGAGATTTTTATTTTCTGCTTTCAAGTTTAAAACGAGTTATTAGAAATTGGTCAATATTGTTTTAGTTTCAAAATTTCAATGGAAAACTAGAACCCTTCCTCTAGAATATTTCAAAAACACACATCATCTTCTTTGAATATAGCTTTTACCAAGTCAATCTAACGATGTTAGCTGACGTTTAACTCGTATGCATTCGCTGATTCTTCCTCTCCTCTGTAACCGTCATAGGTTCTTCATCTGCGTACTTGTGTAATTGTTACCAGTCATCCCACAAAATATGAGAGTCTCATATTATTTTTCAACAAAATGGGTGCTGCATTTCCGTGATGTTCTTACGCTAACTTGAGTCCTGAAAATCACTAACAATATTGTAGAAGACAGATTGATTTATTAGAATTATATTTCATACACGAGAGAAATAGTCTACAGTAATAAAAGGAAATATTTGATAATTCAACATTAATATCAAATAAAGTCTACATGTTCACTTCAGGAGGTTCTAAAAAATTGCTGAAGAGTGCAATAGAAATTATTGTGTGTCTTAGTTGGTGTATAAGAATTTCTGATGTATTTTTGTCCTTAAGACACCAAAAATCCACGCGCAGTAAGTCGAGGCGTTCTCCATGCCACCGCGGTCTGTAATAATTAGCGTTTATTTAAATAAAATCAACTGATTGGGAGGGTTAAGACTCTTTCCATAAATCCCTGATGGTAAATGTAAACGTATTAATATTTCTTCTTTAAACAGTTTTCGTGACTTCTTCAAGAATTATTTCAATCATTGAAAACATTCACAATTGACATATCGCATTTGCACAAATCTAACACGGTGGTTTCTTCTAAGATCAACTCCCTGCCTTGGGAACGTAAGCTAAATCATCTAAATCAGTAAAAATTATAATCTTGTTACTAATGTTTTTAGGAAATCACACCTTTTATCGAATTGTTTTGAGCATATAGATAGAATTATATCGGTAATGTATCTTCATTGAAAGTTCTAAATTTAAAATTTGTGAGATAGAAAATAGAGAGGAAACAATCATCGATTCTCCAAGTGAAGGGGACAAGGAAAGCAGAAATGGGTTCGTCTTGAATTCGTGCCAATACGATGAATCATATAAATATATTTTATTGTGCAAACAAGAATTTGCAATGGATTCTGCAATAACTCAGCGTTTTAACGCTTTGAATTTTTCTCACTAAATTATTTATGTTAATGTTCCTTCGGTCATTATACAGTATAAAAACTGAAATTCCTGCTGTCCTTCCTAAATTAGAACCAAATCTAGAAGCGATCCATCAATCTCTGACCATTCGCATGGAAAAGCAAGCAGCCACTTTCAAAAAAATCCATTACCTCACATATCCTATAACGTGACAGGTGTAAAACTATTTGCTTTAATGTGCTTGCTCGGTTTTCCTAACTTATTTGAACATCCGTGCATGGACTTCGAATAATAAACGCGTTTTATTTCCGAATCCGCACTTTTTTGGTATGTTTATCTCCATTGATATTGACGGCACTTACATTCGGCTGCATTGGACGACAGAAATTTTGTGATGGGATCGAACTTCCTACTTTTACTTCCTCTCGCAAAAATTCTCGCTCCCAATAACAGGATGTCAGTAACACTACCACAACTCCTCTCTTCAATGACGAAAATCAATCAATTTGCTTAAATAGCTATGAATTGCGCTCTGTATCCCGGGGCTACCGCAAACGGTTTCCTCGAAATGTGACTGGCGGTAGAGAACGTCTGCAGATGTGCAGTGGTTTTGACAGCGTTATTATCCGCATCGAGAAAAACTATGAATTCCCTTCCTTTCACAAATGTTGCTCCATCTGTTAATGTAAATGTGAGGCGTGTAATGGAAGACACTTCGTGTACACGACTGCGCTAATGTTCGGTATTCCCTATTTCGATTTCAAGTTCTCTGATGAAAGGAGGAAGTCGTCCTCTGTGTTTGAGTGTAGCAATCGACCGAGACGTGAGAGAATCAAATCAAGACGAATAAATGAGCGGTAATTATTTACCGAAGGAATTTAACTAATATATAAACTGAAAAATGTCTCCATATATTTATGAACAAAATTAAGGGAATAATTTAAAATTCTAATTACGAATGCAATGGGCCCAAATAATTAAACAAATTCTAAAAGAATAGTCCGTAAAATTTTCCTAATTAAAATTATTAGGAATGATAACGACCACAGAATCTATGCTTTATTTTTCGGAGGTCCTTTCCGGAATATCTGATTGCATTAATGAAAGTGCAGTCTAATTTTATGGTTGTTATCATATCTTGTTTGGAATTCTGAAGGAAAAGTTAATTTGAAGAAGTTCAGTCCGTTAATACAATGACAGAGATTTTGAGTGAAGTATTGTTACATATAAGGCGGAATGGCTTGCTTAGCCAGCTACTCCAAGGTCTCGCGTTCTAGTACCAGCTAACCGGGTTTTTCTCAGTTATGTAAAGAAACTCACTGAAAATTCTTAAAAAGTCAAGTTAGGAGCTTATACAAGCACATTCAATCAATGTTAATGTTCTATATATTTGTTTTATAACCAATTCACCTTCCGAGATATTAAAATAACATCACTATTCTCAAGCACCATTTCTTAAAAATGAGCTAAATTTATCTTTAAGCAATTTTCATCCCTTGTCATGATAAGATAAAACTTGGAAGGACTCTTGAAAGCCATAATAGTGATTCTCACGATAAAGATGAAATCGCATTCTTTATTAGCTTTTGCATTCATCGGATAAAATTCTATCTTAAGCAATTCGCTGTCGTAGCTACGGCATTGAAACCTTCGTTAAATATTTCGGATATATCTATGGGTATTGTGTCAGAACTATTTGCTTACATTTTTCGAAGCTTCTCATACATTCCTCTCATAGAGCCATTTCATATACACTCGATGTAAAGTAATATTTTACAAGCAATTTTGTTTCAAAATGTCTTTACGAATGCATGTCAAACAACAATTGCTTCCTTATATTTGTGTAGTTTCTTCTTCGGTCTTTCATTGTAGTACGCACATTTTCTATCAAGTGCAAAGATACATCATTTATTATAATCTCGCCGGATTGATACTCAAGATAAAATCAGGTATCAGGATTTCAGTCAGGATTTCATAATTCTAAATATCCTAAAAATCTGGTTGTCTTAACTAGAGAAATGGTAAAAAATGTTTTTCGAAGCAGATAGCTTCTCTTTCAAGTATGAAATCGTTCACAAACATTCCTTTCATGAATAATAAAATCTTCTGATTTACTGCTACATACGCACTTATCAATTTTGAGTAATATATTAGAAGGATTATTACATTAAAACAAAATTCACATACTTGGATATTGAACGAAATACGTTGAAAACTGTTTCCTGCTTCATTAATTCATAAGAGGAAATTCATTCTTATTTAGCAAACGGGCATCATTTCCTGAGTACTGCTAGGCGTTGCCAGCCCTAGTGGCGAAGTGGAAGTTAGCTAAGTTAGCTTTCTAAAACTGGTGTTCCGGGTTTGCTTTTTTCTTTATTATCAGAGATTTTTAGCTCCAATAAATCCCTCCTATTTCGATGTGACTCATTGTATTGTGACTCGTTTGTGTATTTCGTTTTCTTATTTTTGAACCCATCCGTAATTTTCAATACTGTGTAAAAGTGTAGTGATTTATGGGCTAGCGAAGTATTCCTCTAAAGATTTTTTTCTGAATAGGGTAGGAATATGCTTATTTGTGTTGACGTCTATGTACTATAAGTGTGATTAAATACTCACAATTTTCAAAGGCAAAATAAATTTCATTGGTACATTATGATTCGTATATTATCTTTTAGTCAATGTTTATGTTTATCGTAGGACTCGGGATGATACAATTTCGTCCCTGATAATGGAGACTTCGACAAGGAATGTAATGAGTTAGATTTTAGAGAAAAGCCCTAGTTAGCAAGCAAACCAACCGTTAGGAAATTCCATCCAGCGGGAGTTAGGGTTCTCCGTGGCTGCTCTTTGCATGATTATTCTTCCCAATACGTATTTCGGGGTTTTCAGGGAATGAAGAGAACTGAAGATGGTGGGAGTGGGATGGGGTATTCATATCTTTTTTTGGTGTGACGTCAAGAAGGGACAGAACGCAAAACAGAAGGTGTTGTTCTCAGGTCATAATTCGTAGTGCGTTTCTTGTTACTGTGAATGAATGGACTTTCGTGTGCGTCTAGTTTAGAGTGCTTCGGTACTATTTTTTAAGTTTAAAGTTTTCTCTGTTAATTTCGTGGATGTTTCCTTGAATGTATTGTGCAACGCTTAATTTGCTTTTGTTTTTTGATTGTATTTAAGTTGAACAACGTCTTCTTTGAGCTTTTCTACGCTATACGTTTCTTTTTATCTTCTAGTTGGTCTGCAATAGACTTGGCTTAATCTTGACATGGTATTACCTAGATGCTGGAAGTTTAAATTTATTAGCTGAAATAATGAGATGCTATTGAAAGCTAGATTTAAAAGTCGTATTGGAAGGTTGATCGAAAGAATGCTGTCGACTTATCCGGGGCAGCTTTCAGCAAGGATGACATTGTACCTCTATCATAAGGTATGTTCTTAACATATTTTTGATGTCGGTTAAATAGATATCTTTCTTGATAGATATATTCTTTATTGGGAGGTTTAGATAAGTTAACGACATTGTTTAAATTATCTTTCGGTACAAATTTCAAACATAGCTTTCACATTTATAGGAGATTTGTCTGTTGAGTATAGAACTACAGATTATTACCTGCCTATATTTAGGCTAACACATTTCTTTAATTTCACGAGATGAGTCAAATCGTTGCATACGTAAGCCCAAATCATACCAATGGAACGTTGAATTGAATTTTGTTGAAGTTCAACGAAGCGTTACATCGATTAAAAGTGCTGAAAATTATTCGAGTTGAAAACTTCTGACAAAAGGAATGGGATTTCCGATGTACCGGAAGGCATGAGAGGATATTCAATCCGCCTCGAATAGAGATTATAAGAAGTAAGTCACGTGATTGAAAAGATTAGAGGATATCATTTCGATTAAAAGCCTAAGCATTCCCAATCTTAGCAACTCAAGAGTTGAAAATGTGGAAAAATATCTCATGACCATTGAAGGACATTCTTTCCGCTATATTGAACTTCCATCACAGACAAGTTTCTCCCCTGATCTTAATGCACTTTGCTGATCATCTGCGTCTTCCGCGCGTTGTTTGTGTTAAGTGAACGTTCCATCATGCGACTTGCTGCATCGAAAATTGGATCGGTTCTCTTGTATTACACTTTTCTTCTCATGCCTACTTTTAGATACGCATTCACCGAACATAATCTACAAGGGAGAATTCTGGTGGCCTTGATAGCAAAGTAATCGATTTTTTCCTGATAATCGGATAATGTGTAACAGCCGCAGCCAACTACCCATTCCGAATTTAGCAGATTTTCGTACAAACTTTTCATTCGCCATGATCGGCACTAGCAGCTCCCTTTGTATGGACCTTTACCTTTAAGATTAAACCTTTAAAATCAAAGCGTCCTAAACTGACCCAAATATACTTTCGGTTCCAGATGTCCATTGCCTTGCATAGTATGTGTGTAACTTTCGAAAGTGTCTTTCGTGTTATGTGCCATTGTCCTTAAGTCTAAATATTAAGTCATAGCATCGAAAATAGCATTTCATCAATCAATGACGAAATTTCGATCCTTCTCGGTAAAGCAATTAGAAGGATTTTTACCTTCTGGGTGAGTATGTAAGGTTGTGATGCGTTTTTGTATATTATTTCCAAGTATACTTGTTGTTTTTCTTATACACGTACCATTCTCTCTGTATATTTATATTACTGTCCGGTATAAAAATACTTTATTATTTATACGTTAATCGAACAAGTGTTTTAAAAGTCGTGTACAGTGAATATTTATCATTAATGAGTGCCGCTATCAACCTCTACATATGAAATACACTTAATTACAAATCTGTCTTGTGCTGTCACTTGATGAATGATCTGCCGTATTATATGAACACCTTTATGCGACGCGCGGTTGAAATGTAATAATAACAATCATATAAGTTTTACCTTTACATTAAATCTTTATACACTTTTCTCAACCGTGCGATTTAAATTTGAAGACTACGACATACAGTGAAAACTGTGTATGACGGAACCTGTGAACAGCGGAGTCTTATCCATAACGGAAAACGTTCATAGCCCTCATCTGAAGATTCAAACCTGCTCATAGGAGACACCTACTTATTACGCAAAATTTTTATGGCACTGCGATTCCGCTAAAGGCAGGTGTCACTCTGCATGCACACGCACGTGCATGTGTAAATGAATACCAGAATGCAATTGTCTATCTTAAAATATTTATATTTTAATAGAATTTTACTAATTATTGAAATAGCGTGATTAAATATAATAGATATTAATTAAGGAGCATAAGGTTGAATGGGAGAGGGAGGTTGAGGTCGACGGCTGTCAAGGAATCGAGGAAATGAAGGACTATGAAAAGATAAAAGGAAAAATAGCGACGTCCTCGGACACCGCTATTTGTGGGAATACTAATAAATGAAAATAACTTATTTCTGCAATGAGCGTTGTCACAACGTTGTCTTCGTTTATTAGACGAGAATAATGAAAAAAATTGCATAAGCCTTTCCTTTTAGTTCTATTTTTAATTGTATTGCATTTCCCTTAGTATGATTTTCTAGCATTGTCATTTGTATGAGACGAGGAAGTGATTAAAGTCGTGTGAATAGCGGGTATTTCATACGAAAGAAATCGTTTGTTATAAGTAGATTAATGGCTTTTACGGAAATTTTGGATTGTAAGATTTAGGAAAAGAATGTCTCTAAGGAAGCATTTCGGTATAGAAAATCAAATTCACAAGGTAACGTTAGCAGAAAAATGCTGGCTATAATTTATATTACAGGAAGTTTTGGCTTAAAATATCTCATATTGGAAGATATTATCTCAAGAATGCATTTTTGCAACTTTCAGGTATTCCTTTATATTTTTTGGATCTTGAAGTTCGCGGAGACAAATACCAATATGGAACTATTTTGGTGTGTTTACCCGAAGCGAAATTCATCTTGCTCCAGATTTATCTGATTTTCCCCTAGGATATACGCCTTAAATAATTTTATTCTGCTCGTACGGTATTTAAATTAGTCCTAACGGAAAAGAAACCTTTTATAACCTTTAGAATTTTCGATGCAGCTCAGGCCGAAATTAAATAAAAAATCGGGAGGGATGTTTACGAGTTGAAGAGACGCACTACGGAGTTATTAAGTATTCCAATAGAATTCTATAAATATACAGTATGTCGTGGAAGAATCTTTTCATGGATGAAGTCGTTATTTTTCTTATGATGGAGTACCGTACTCGTAAATAGGACTAGTCCAACTAGAATTCAGATATTCGATTTTCATATTTCTTCCTACCAAAATAGTTATTTTATTATTACAGCCATCATCGAGACTGATAAAAATTTAACGAGAAATACATTTTCCTTTATCTTCTCCTCCTTTTTTCCATATGTCAGGCACAGAGCTCGTTATGCCTTTCTTTATTCTTTGTCATTCCATCTCTTGTGTGGAAGGTGCAGGGATTATCTGTCTCTAGATCTGTATTTCTATACTTATTTAGGTATTCTTTCTTTTTCCATTTGTTCTGGTTATCCTATTTCTAAAATTCTTACCCATTCGCTTAAGCTTTGAATACCTAATTCCTGACTTATATCCATACTTTTCTTTGTGTCCATTTTTGTGTAGTTACCAATCCATTAAAATTTAATATATGTTTGTTATCTTCCTTTATCTGTTTTTGTTATTATTCAGTTCTCACTGTCATATGATCCATAGCAAACTGCCATCGTTTTATAATATACTTCATTAAAGTGTATGTTCTTACTAATTTTATAGAGTTCAGACTAGTGCCGTTTTTATATTATGAATTTGGTAATTTCCATGCACATCTCTATTTCATGATAGTGTGACAGACTCCGAGGCAGACTCCAAGAAAGTTAATGTGTGTGATTTGTTCTTTACGTATTTCGATTTTCCATCTGATTGGCTCAATGTCCTTGAAAGCCATATTTTTGGTCTTCACGGTCGAGATTTCTTTAGTATTCTTATGCTGTCTTCAAAAGTTCATAAGCAGGTTTCTGGAGTGCGTCTTCCTCATTGACGATTATTACTTTGTCGTTTGAGAAGAGAAGTGTTTGTACATATTTTGAGCAATTGAGTTTATTGCAGAGTAATTTTTCTTCTCAATCATTGCCGTAACACACCATCAATGCATAAATTAAAAAGCGTGGGTTACGAACTACATCTATCCTGAGAATTTACTACAGCTGCTTCATTTTCGCCACCATCTATGATGATGCACACTTTGTATTACTTCAACTAAATGTGATAGAAATCTATGATAGTTTTTAAATTCCCGACACTTTATTTCTTTCGAACTTGACAAGAGCCCTTATATAATCTATGCAATTTTATGTTGAATTTTATAAGGAGATAGCTCAATGGTTTTTACAGTTGGTATTATTCTCTTTTCTTTAATTTGTCTAATGATGGCCATTTTCCGATTGTTGAGTATGGTTTAATTTTCCTGTACAAATTTATCAATATTAGAAAGCTGACTTTAGTTTTTCTATCTAAATATTTTTACAGCCCATTCAGAACATTGCCTGGTCCGGGAGAATTTTGTTTTAAGACTTTCTTTTAGCTCATTCCAATTCCTAAACTTCAGTTTCGTCTACGCCTCATTCTCCTGCTCTTTACCATCTTCTTATTAACCATCCTTTTTTTCTACCAAAGACTCTTATAAAAAACTAACTACTCTTCTTTACATATGGACTCAATCCTAGCGATATGTTGTTCCGTTTTTTGTGTATAATCATGCTATATGCAATTTTTTGTCTTCGGTGAATTTCATTTTCTCTTTTCAATATAAGTATGTCCCAGCTTTCTCGGTTTGCTTTTCTGGTTAATTGATTTATTTCCTTGCAGAATTATGTACATTTTTTCTTTTTTATCTTAATTTTTGATATGTAACCAGATAAGGTTTGCTGCTTGATTGTTTAACCTACTAAATTTGTACCTACAAAATTAAAGTTCCCTTAACTTCATAATGCCAAATTTTAAGTTATTTTCTCTTCTTTGTTTTCTACACGTATTCTCCCGTGATTCACAAAGCATTTATGATGATTATCTTTAGGGTTATCGATTCTTCATTGATATTTACGCTTAGTTTTAGTTTTTCGTTATGGGGTGATGACCTTTGGAGGTGAAGAGTATTAACCAATTGTTCCCTTGGTAAACGTACTTTCTGATGTCTTTATTCTTCGATTTCTTGTTTTCTCTGTACCATCTCGTATTTCATCTTTTGTTTCTCATGAGTAATAAGTAGTCGCTATTCATAACTGAGCCCCTATAAATCCTCGTATCTATAAATAATTGAGCAATTTTCTGTTTATTGAGGACGTAATTAATTATAGATTGATGACTTTTTGCCCTCCACGTAAGTATCAGACTCTTTTCATAAATATTTAAAGGTTCTCCTTTGTTCTCTAGTGTATTATTGATAGAAGTATTCCCTACTCTTGCATTCAGTAGTAGTAGTAGTAGTCTCTTTTTTGTACTTAGACAGCTGATCTCTTCTCGGACAAAAAGGCTCCCATCGGGATTCGAACCAGGGAACGCTTTCATTATAGCCAACGAGATATTCGGTTGACTATCCGAGAGCCCTCCTGCATGTTTGTCTCCACCTATCAACATGTAGTCGTACTTGTTAATTCTATCTAAAGTGAATAGTAAGATTTTGTAGCTCACCTTTGTTTCTTCTTTAACGACCTTCTTCCGTAGGTACATATTATACTTAGTAATCATACGCTAATTGTAAATCGTACTGTGAATGTTCATTATTTTATCCAGTTGTAATAAGCAATTCCTTGAGTCCACATTTAATTTAATACATTTCGCGTATTTAATCAGATATATGAGTGCTTAAAAATATCTGGAGAAGCTAGTGCCTATATTCGTTTTTTCTATCCTTAAGGGGATAGAATAACCTATTCTATCCTCTATACTATCTAAGAACTTATTCTATTCCTATATATTCTTCCACCCCACCCGATGCTTTCGATCATTGCTGATACACTGCTATCGAAAATATAATCTACCTTAATGAAACGAGCCGCTCTGCGTTGTATGTGCTCGAGCTCCAAGATCAGACCCTTCTAGTGTGGATTCCATTCTGCGCAACAATACTCAAGCAATGGACGAACGAGCGAGACATAAGCCACCTCTTTGACACTCGATTGACTGCTTCTCAGAACGCAGTTGCGTAGCCTCAAAGCCCTATCAGCAGACGCCTCAATATCTTGAATGTGCATTCAAACGATAAATTGATAATGAAAAGGACACCTAAGTATTTTTGCTGACTTTATACTGAATTATAATGTCGCAACACTGATGTGCTAAGGGGTTTGATTTAAGTCACGGTTTGGTTTATCATGCAACAAAAGTTAATTGGGAAATGCCTCATTCAGCAAGACCTGGTATCTAGACATTTGTAGCGATATCATTCCTTAATATATAGCAGCGCTCATTGTAGAAATAAGTTGTGATTTTCAGTTTTCTGCACTCCCACTTATAGAGCAATCCGCATGGGATTCGAGGACGTCGCTTAGTTTTCCTTTTATCTTTTCACAGCCCTTCATTTCGTCGATTCCTTAGCAGCCGTCCACCTCAACCTCTCTCTCCCACTCAACCTTATCCTCACTAATTCACCCTCGCCTCCTTTCCTCGCTTGCAAAATTTAGTGAGGGAATTACATTCGGATGCTCGGGGATAGTGGCCTCTTGGCATCGACCCTTTGCCATCTTCATGACGTTTACATATGTAGGCTGCGTGGCGTGAGAAGTTGGCCACCTGCGCCGTTCCTCACATGAGATATGCCAATGAGATATCTTTCCCTCTACAGCTCCCTTTTTTCCCTTTGTCTGCATCTCTGCCTCACTCTCCGTCGCTCCTTTCTCTAAGGCGAAGGAAGCTTTAGGTAAACCTTACGCGTCTCAAAAGATTATTATCGTGTAACCCTTTTGTCTTTCTCTAAGGAAATGGGAATGTAGAAGGTGCGGGTGGCTTGATGGGCGGTACGGATCTTCCAGATGTGCGAGAAGAGGTCGGAAAACTTACTTAGAGCTATTACTTAAATATTAAAGAGAGCACACCGTGTTTAGCGACGATCTGATGTTTTATACGGGTTTGCTAAATTGTTTAAGGCTTATAGCTGACTTCCATGTCCCCAGCGGGGGGTTTCCTCTCTATCGTTTGATTGTTACGGGTGTAATAATAGCTACATTAACATTGTCTTTGATTGGCGCGCTCCGTAAGATGAAGAACCACCATTATCGCAGTAGTTCAACGTTAACTTACTAACGACGAGTAAATCAGCGCTACACACCCAATGTGTTACTTTTCTGTGATATAATTCATGCGAAATTTTTCCGATGGTAATTCTCATAAACTGTCCTACATAGGTTTTTAAAATTCCCAAAGCTCCTTTCACGGGATTTTGTTTGTACATTTCATCGATACTTAATGGATATCATAACTTGTGGACTACGATTTCTCTCCTTGAGGGGTTTACTTTAATATTATCAAATAAATATCCCCTTACACCTAAAATTATGGTTTACTGTTTAATATGTATACGCAGTAAAATAATCTCGTCGAATCAGAAGAATAGAATAACAAATGTACTCGTTAAAATAGAATCACAAATTTACTCGTTAAAATTCGTGCATGAAATATTTTACGACTTTCTCAGAAATAGCGTTTTCAGATTCAGAAATGGTAAATCTATCGATTCAAATAGTTAACAGATAAATTTGGTAAAAATAAGTCACCAAGAGTTTGTAAGTGCGCCTGCACCTTACTTGAAAAAGTCCGAAGCATTTTAGGAATTGATGAACGTAAATTGAGTGATGAAAAATTAGTTGCTAAAGGCAATATATCCACACCAGCTCAAATGGACTTGAAGATACTTACTGACTTCGATAAGTTAATCAGCTTCATCAAAAAATCGATTCAAATCCCGTTGATGGGGTAAAAATCTTTCTTCGTGCATCTGAAAGAGATGTCAGCGTAAGCCACTGAGACTTGACGATTCGTAGTTCACGTTCTAACTAAATATATGCATACCTGGATGTGGAAATGGCATATGAGACTTAAGTTCTAAATTCTGACTGATGTTCAAACGCAGATCGTATATAAAATTGATTTTGAAACGACCTTTATCCGTCGCTTCTGAGGAGTGATTTTAATGGAATATGAACGATATTTTCGATGTACCGCTGAAACAACGTAGTCTTCGGGAATGCTAAAGAAGTTAGATTGCGGGAACAATGTTCTTGATATCAAAGAGAATTGCGTGGGCTTCGTCCAGTTGAAACCGACA
Source organism: Ladona fulva (assembly GCA_000376725.2). Lineage (NCBI taxonomy): Eukaryota > Metazoa > Arthropoda > Insecta > Odonata > Libellulidae > Ladona > Ladona fulva. The sequence continues at coordinate 115,208 of KZ308991.1, forward strand.
GTGAATTTTCCAGGAACGGCAGGATAATGGGGAAGATTTTCAGAAGTATAATGCCTGTTACAACTTATCCGAAACGGAAATCATTATTTTATACGCTTCAGGTAAGTCGCTGTCTTTAAGAGTCAGGATTATCTTTAAAATTTGATGTATTTCCTCGGAACAGAAAGAAATACACTTCAAGCCTTCGATGAAAAGGAGAATACCTACCTAACAAGTCATCCGAAAAAAATTTTTAAGTGTTGTACTTGATAAATATCAACATGTAAGAACAATATTGAAAATTGTATCAAGAATGCAACGAAAGCAAACTTCGCCTTTTCTGGAATCTCATATAGTATATCTCAGGGAAGCCTAAACACTAAGCTCACACCAGTGTATAATCCGACTGATGCTCACCTATGCATCACCCGCCTGGCATTATACATACCAAATCTACCTACGGAGTCTGTATAGGTTAGAAAGCAAAACCATGAGAGGGATTATATGCTTTTCATGTCACACTAGTAATTCCGAGATATACCAATGTATAATATATAAGTATGTACATACTAATACATAAGTATATGTGTATAAACCAATACATAAGTATCTAAGTGTAATGTATAAGTACCAATATATAAATACCATAAGAAAGATAAGAAAGCGCCTCTCTCTACGACCTTAAAACAAATAAGCACAAGAATAAATTCGAAACTAAAACATATTCGAAAGACTAATTTTTCACCATCTGGGATTGTGACCTTTGATCAATAGCCAGTAAATGCAGCCATCCGAAACCTGTACAGAATGAATTTACTCTTAATCTAAACACCCTACCTTAATCGGAGCTAGATGCTCTCCCTTATCCGTGATCTTCGATAAAAAGTGATGTTGTCTGCGCTTAATAAAAAAACATGGATAAGGGCCAGATTTAGGAGCTATGAAAGGAAGTTTTCCGAGAGGAGGTTCATTTTATTCTTTCATTCGTGCGTTCCTGTTCTAATAACATCATCAATAGCAATAAATCGTAAAGCTTATGTTAATTAAATAGCAACGTGAATGTGAAGGATTTTAAGCTCTCCTGGTGTATAGATTGTATAAATGATTCTCGGGTCTCCAAGACATTGCCTTGTCTACGTGTCATAAACGAAGTACGTCACGGAGATTGAAAAAAGCTCCAAAAAGCTGTAGTTTGCTTGCAGTACTACTGCTGGTAAATAATTTGAAAACATGTTTGAAATCAGTGAAGCTAATTTCACATTGTCATAGTCGGCGTGAGTGCAAATTTATATAATGATATAAACTAATTGACCTCTTTCTTGGGAAATTGATTGAAAGTGGCTGCTTTTCCACTTTAAGCATTTATGCAAATACGCGATTGCGTATGATCTTCATACAAATTTGTTGAGAGAGTCATACGAAGAAGTCAAACTTTTCCGGGATTCCACCCTTGCTTTTCTATTGCGTCATGTTATTTGCCGTTTTATTGGCAGCACGTGTACGACCTAAAATTCATAATTGGAAGTGCGTATAATAGTGCGCATAGTGCAAAGGATCCAAACTGAAAACAGGGGGAAAAATAAATTCTTGAAGGATAAAGGTACTATCCCGTTAATTCATATAAAGAGAGAATTTTAAGTTCGTTATTTGGGATTATTTGGATAGCGTAGGTTAAATATCACTTCACAACGTCATAAACTATGATTATAAGCCATTAAAAACAGATATTAATTCGTAAAACAATAAAATATAATTATGGAATGGTTTAATTTATTTCATCAAAGTTCAATTTTCGAATTTCTCGTTTTAATTGAAACTGGTATGTTCATATGATAATATTGAAAGAAAGATGGGGACATACAACAAATATTAATTAATATTTGTTGCGATAGAGCATTTTAATGTATTATTTTCTAAAAAGATACTCAAATATATTATTATACTATACATCGTATAATTAGTTGATTACTCATTGTTCGAAAATACAGTTTAATTTGGTGAGCTTCTGTAATGGAAACTTATCCGGACGTTAAATTGTTAATCTGGACGTTAAATTAACACCTCTAATTCGGGTGACTAGGAGGTGGTGGCATTACAGAGGTCCATCACGAAGAAAAGAATCACCATCCTACACTTTGCAACCTACAACTGCCTCAGTCTGAAGAGTGAAGATCGACTCCTAGAGCTACTGAGGGAGGCAGAGAAGATAAAATGGGATGTCATCGGTCTCCGCGAAGTCAGAACAAAATCAGAAGAAATGATAACACTAAAGAAAGGTTAGTTATTCTATGACAGTGGTTCAAAAGATGGAAGACTTGAAGGTGTTGGCTTCCTTATCAATAAAAAGTGGAAAAAAGATGTCGAGAAGATAGAAAATGTATCTGACAGAGTATGTAAGCTCATTCTTAAGATAGATGAGCAGTACTCTGTTCAAATTATCCAGGTCTACGTACCGACAGCGGAAGCAACGAAGAGGGAATTGAGAACTTCTATCAGACTCTCGGCTCTGAACATGATAAGGAGAACCACTATTATAAAATAATCATGGGCGATTTTTACGCTCGTGTAGGTGATCAAGAAGCAGATGATGATGTTGCAGGAAAATATGGACTATGACAGAGAAATGAACCGCCTGTTAGAGTAATCTGGATGTAATAATATGTTCATAATAAATACGTATTTCAAGAAAAATCTAACAAGTAAGTGAACGAGGAGAGGTCCTAATGGATTGAAAAATGAATTAGACTAACAAATGGTGAATAGACTCTACACACAATAACTATGAAGTAATAAAAACTTCAGAACCAGAAGTGACCATAGAATAGTTAGATTCATAATGAAGATTAACCTCCAAATGGAGCGCAACAAGTTAATGGTACATCTACATCTACATACATACCCTGCAAGCCGCCTTACGGCGTGTGGCAGGGGGTGAAAACACCGGCCGTTCGGACTATTTTTTTAGCCTATTATTATCATGTATAATTCGCGGAAAGAATGAATTCTTAAAACGACTCGTCCTAGCATCTATTTCTCTTATTTTGCGCTCATTGTCGGATCGCCCAAGGTAGCAGGGGGGTCTCATAATATCTACTATATATTCCGCAAATGTACTTTCCCTAAATTTATCCAGCAATCGCAATCTAGCTTCTAGCCTCCTATCTTTTAAGGATTCCCAACCTGCATCTGACAGCATTTTGGTAACGCTTGCTTTTTTATCGTAGCACTTCTTAACAAAACGTATCGTTTTCCGTTGTACTTTCTCGAGTTCACGAATGCATGTTTCGTCTGCCGGATCCCATATACGTGATGCATATTCAAGATGCATATAGTATGCAGGAAAGATGACGTAAGCATTAGAAAATTAGAAGAAAATCAGAAAGAGTTCACCCTGGAATTAGGAAATAAGTTTTCAGCGCTAAAAGAAGAAGAGCTGGAAGCCAAAGTTAGGGAGGTCGTAAAGGCAACAGCAGAAGAAGTGACAAGACCACCAAAAAGACCAAAGGATAGAATTTCAGGGAGAAAACTCGGCAAATGATGATAGGCCAAAAGAAATTGAAGAATTAAAGCATACCAAGAGATAACATCGAATATCTCGAGGTTTGCAAGAGTATCAGAAGAACAATTAAGGAATATGTAAGGAATTTTAACTAAGGAGTTGTGAAAGAGGTTGTAGAAAACAATACGGGCATGAAGAAGGCCAGGCAACGCCTAGACATTTGAAAGAAATAGATCCTAGCTGTATTAGGAAGAAAATAATTCGTTATAATCGATCATTTCTGGACATACTTCGTTGAAAGGCATAATGAAAAAGAAAAGAACATTTCATAATTTCCACAAAATTATCTTCATAAAATATATCAATTTTTCTTTGGTGACAAAGTCACTAGATCCTTTATCCAAAAAAATCGCCAGGTCAGTGAGTCTTTTCGTTTAGTCTCAGAATTAGTATTGTATCTATTTTGTATAGACGCTTCTCTGGAAATACAACGCCATCCACACACCACCTGTCATAGACCGCCTGCAATACACCAACGGCATTTTGCAGCGACATAGAAATCTAAATCTATCCTTTGGGTTTCAAGGCGTCAAATTACTGGGAAATAACGTACAGGGTATTTTAGGCAAAGTATTCATACAACCCCTGCCATAAACAACTGGCATTTGCGGCGACTTACATATCTAAATATATCGCTTGAGTGTCAAAAACACACATTATTGGGAAATACCACATATGGTAAATTAGGTAATGTATTTATACATCCCCTGCCATATGCCACTGTCTGTTTGCGGCGACGTACATCGATCACAGATGTCATGGGCTCGATCCTAGGAGGCCCAAAAAAGATACTTTTCATAATGGATAACATCAGCCTTCACTTCGTAAACCTTATATTATTCATGGCGAAATAAAAATTGGAACAAAATATTCCGGTTTCCACAGAACGTTTATTCATAATGACACTCAAGTGTAGAAACTAGTCGACATTTTGAATAAACGTTTTGTGGAAACCGGAATATTTCATTCCAATTTTTATTTCGCCATAAATAAAGTTGGCGGATAATTGTGCGGATTTTCGAAAATTCGTTTAGGTCATTTCCTGTTTAGATAGAACTTTTTATACATATACATATACATATATATATAGAAGATAGGGAGTTCGATC
>KZ308991.1:124861-143180 GCA_000376725.2 Ladona fulva
GGATGGTTCGAACATTGGGCAAAAACACGAAGATTTAATTTTTCTCACACCGGAATTTGCTGCATATATTTATATTACGTTTGAAACTAAGGGCTAATTAAGAGCAGCCGGTATCAGTTTCACGGAAATTTCAATTATGAAGTACTTATCTGTTAATCATTACTACCAGAAAGTGATGATGAAAGCAAGAAATTCCAAACGCTAAATAAATTGGGAGTATTGTGAAGTATGTATTGAGTAGTATAAAATGGAAACATTCTTAATTACGTTCAGAAGACTATTAGTATGATGATTTACCCTTTGCTTTAAGTAACAGTAAGACAACATTATGGCTATATTCGTCTTCCCTTAACAATAAAAAGTATCATAGCCCGAAAATATAAATTTATGAGAAATCCTTTGAATAACGTTAACGAATATAGGAAGAGTCAGCTGTCCGAGTCAAAATCCAAAAGCATAATGCACGTAATTTGAAGTCAAGAAATAGAGGTATAGAGCTTACTGAACGATACGCACACGGCGAAAACTGATGAAGACTGACGACTCGAGAGGGAGGCGTAAGGGTTTGGGATTTCCATGTTTACGAAAGATATCGTTACTTTTGGAAGCAGGGAAAACCGAGAGTCAGAGAATACCCTGTATAAAATTGGTGGATGGCCGTAATGAAAAGGTTTCGTTTAGAATCGTCATCTTGGTCTTCCAACGTTTCTTTTACCTAATAGTTTTTATTCCATACTTTGCTTTGCAAATATTTCTCTAGCCTTCGTTATACGTGTTTTTTCCTTAAAGCTCCGTACTCTCAGTACTAGAATAGAATAGAATAGTTTATTGATACATAACACTTGCAACATAAACAGTACAATGGAAGGAACTATTTGCAGGTTGGTATCTCGTCTGTTATGCGCTAAATATTTTTACATTTTCTTNTATTGCAGTATAGTTTTCCCTTGTCTCATACATGTGGTCTGATTGAGTGGTTTTCAGCTTATCAAGATTAGCACTGACGTAGCACATGAGTTCATACAAGTAAGTGCATGGATACGTTAGTATGCCATTGCTTTTGAAGGCTTGCTTGCAAGACTCTCTATACCCCAAATTGTTCATAATGCGTATTACATTCTTTTGTGTTTTAAATATTGCCTCCCAACCTGGGGCATTTCCCCAGAGAATGATCACATACTTCGAAAGAGAGTGGAAATAGGCATGATACACTGTTAACCTTGTTGACAGACTGGTAACTGCAGAGATGACTAGTTTATCTACCTTCGGAGTCTAAACCTGAGTATGGTTTGTTTTAATGTAGGCGCCTGGCAATCAATGTAATACCGGTAATAATGTTATAGGAAAAACTATCGCAAAAAATATGTCACGTATAATAATGACTATGAGTTAGTTGTGAGATGTCCTCAAATTAAATCAAAGAGTATTTGTTAGACATTATGTATCGCTGTGTATAAAATCTAAGTAAATATTTAGTATGTATTACTGGGAAAATATTTTATTAATTCTAGAAAATTTTTCGGTGTTTCGTCCTTAAATGTCTATTGTACCTTTTGTCAATTATTTGTTGATTGTTAGTGTATTAGAGCCTAATAAAAGGATTCTCAAAAGAAAACAGGTAATGTTCTAGATGGAATAACAGCATTTGCGAAGGAGAGGTGCATCCTAGAATTCCTTCGAACAGTTGGAAGTATTACAATGACCATCTCCGCTTCCCTGATCGTCTACACGATGGTCCGGGTCCCAGACCCTACTCCACCACTAACACTCACCTACTAACACTTTCCTTCCNATTTTGAATAGAACCTAACGCCCAAAATGTTTCGTAAGTTTTTAAAGAGCTTCATTTTCGGAGGCATATAAATTGTACTGTCTGCAATTAAAGAATTTTATGAATGGAGGAAAATTAGCTTCAACTTAAGTATAATAGTATTTTTTAACTTTTAAATTTTAGTCTCGAGTTAAAGTGCCTGCAGTGATTTTGTATGATTTCGAAGGATTTCAATTTGTTGAAAATAGTTGCGTCATACAATTCAAGTTGATTGACTTGGAAGGTCTTAAGGTAACTTGAAGTCCTAGAATTTAATGCGAGATCCATTACAACTCCTTATCACATTAGAATCCTATAAAAATTAATGTAAAACAAACTCTTCGCTTAGCTCATATGCTTTATTGCACATCCTGTTAATATCCTGTAAGCCACCTTTTTGCCTGTAGTAGATTGGCACATTGTAAATTATGACGAATTTATCTGCGCTGAGGTACAAACTTAGACAATGCGCCGATCAACACATTGTGCAATCAGAACTTTTTGATAAAGACACCTGATAAAGACAAGTTTACTAAATTTCAACAACAGATAGAGACACGTCGTAATTTTCCCAAATTTAAACGGCATAATTTACGATACTATTGAGGCAGTGGATTACATTTACATGTATTTTTATATTCATAGAAAAAAGTAGTTGCCTGCAATTTTTCGGAATATATTTGTAAGAAAAATCCTTCAGCGTTTATATTTTCGAGAAATTATTGATTTTTTTCTGTATACATTTATAATCGCTAAATTAATTAAAAGCAAACGAAAACGAATCTGTATCACGGAGTTCATTCTTCAGCACTGCAAAGCTTTGAGTGGCCTATATAAAAAAACATGTTGAATCCATCTTTCACTACATCAAATTTTTATTATATTGTTTATATAATTGTCGTGCACTATTCTCATATGGCAGCGTTTGCTATATAAAGATATCATTATAAAAAAAGCCGGTATATGGAACGGTAGTCCATTGAGGCAGCGCGACGCACTGAGTTTCCACGGGGGAGTTATCTCTACCGGAAGGGATCCTCTCTCTACTTAAGGTATAGACGACTCCCCTGGAGAGTTGGGAGTTATCTTTACCTACTACACCGGCCCGATTCGGAAATGTTAGTTGCGGAAGTTGATGACGGCTTTCTATCGGGATCGATCCCGGGACCATTTACACCAAAGACAGACGTGCTACCAATTTTCCAACGGACGTTCTAGAAACAATGGTAAGATGCGCTAAGTAAACAAAACATTAGTTAACCTTTTATATTATCAATTTCTACCTCTTTGGCGAAGACCGAGAAAGTAGCATTTTCTTGCATTTTTTGAACTCTTTGAAAGGCATTTTTTAATGCGAGCTTTATATTTAATCTTATCAACTCTGTAAATATTATTTCAAAGGGATTATTTAAATATGCAGTGGAATTTATTGCTTCGTATACTTACAGAAGTTTATTTTTCATTCGAATTCTTGTAATTGTTCTATTTTACTTCGCTGTTATTGTTTATTAAGAGTCATTTTCTCTTGTATTTTGATATTTTTTGGAGAAATCACGATTGATTGCGCGACATCACTGATAGTAACTTCTTAACCAACGGTATGCTGAGACTGTGTTCAATTAATCCATAATACTCTTTCTTTTATATGCCGCTATTTAATCTTCATTTTTGTCTTATTTTGGAAGTATTTCCTCTACTTTAGATTTCCTTCAAACTTTCTTTTTAATCCACCTTTTCCCTTTAGATCCGAACAGCGTTCCATTATTTAATATCCCTCCAGTGTGAAAAACTATTTATCCATTTTTCGATTACTGTAACCTTTTTACTTATTTATTTAACTTAAGGAATCAAATTACAATATGTAATTCATAATAAATGTAATTCAGGTCAAATTTGGAGGCGCAAGGTTTGCAATTTGCTATTCATTCATTTTGCTTCCTAAGATTCATTTTTAAAGCTTTTAATGGACAGATATTTACGAGTATTATTTATCCGTCCTTTGTTATTTTCGTATCTACTTGAAACGCTTTATATAGTTAATATCGGAGATAACGACGCGGAACAAGCAACGATATTAACCAATATGGTTATAGATTCGGCGCCAGCCTGGATTCAGTAGCAGTAGTAGCAGTATTTGTTAAAAGTACTTCGACGTCTAAGGTCATTTCGCACGTGATCCGGAACCGCTTTCGTCGTAGTCGAACGCGTTGGCCACTTGGCTATCCTGGAACCACCTGGATCCATTTCTACATAAGAATTACATTCAGATGAACTAATGACTTTATTCAAGAACTTCCAGAGATAGGTAATTGCAACCCGGTAACACGGTACAGAACCTGTCTTATTTATGTACACGCATTATACGATCAAAAGTGATCTTGCTTCTGACTCTAGAAAATTCTCTTCAATTAGAAGTCCTAGGGAAACTGTAAATAAAAGAACCGAGAGGGGCCAAGTTTCTCTGATTAACTGCAAGGATTTGCTTGGGGACCATGCGAGTCTTGTGAGCTTATTAGCTATTTCTATACGTCTTAGGGCCCTCTTAGGGCCGCTGGTGAATGTTAAAAATACAATGTTATGTACCACTATTATGATTAGATCCCCCATTTGAGGTAAGTTTTGATCTTGATACGTTATGAATGCTTCCTTACTCATCCGATTTTATTGAAGTTCCAAATTACCAAAGCCCAGAGGTTGGGGCCCCGAAGCTTAAATTATTATTACTTAAAATATTTAGGTAGACATGAAGTTTTATCACGTATTTACACTTGTTTATAAAAAGAAGTATTTATAACTTTTAGCGATGGCGAATAATGCTACCACTATTGTAAAATCAACGACGGTAGTAATTACGTTCAAATGTGCTCACCCTTTTCATCTTAATTTAGACTTGTATTACCTCGGAGGAACCCTAATAGAGTTACATCTGCATGAAAGCAACACATTATTAGATTCAGAAGGGAAAGAAGTGGAACGAAAGAGTTTACCTTTGTAACTAGAAGCATAGGCACGTATCCTTACACTATACTCGTCGCTTTTGTGTACGATATTTGGTAGCTCGTGTCTCTGGTTAATACAATTTTCGGTCGGGGAAACTGGGTGAATGAGTTTCGGCTCAAGTTCGGGCTTTCACAGCTATGGACGCACTGAACTAATACTATTGGTTTTTTCCTGAGCAATGTTCATTTTTAGTGCAATCATTTTGATATGAAATGAATTATCCGTCGTTCCCTGCCTTTGTTTGAATACTGATTCTATTTTTTCTATATTGACGAATATTAACTAAGAATATTTTCCTTTATCGTGCATTGATCCAATACAAATCTTTCCATATAATAATGGAGCAGAGTTCTTCATGCCGACATTTCAATTCAGTTTATGCTTTAATTTCTTGCAGTTCGTAGAAGAAAATTAATTTATCCTCTAGTGCAACATTTACGGACTAAATAAATAGAGGGCGAAGTCTGAATCTCTCTATCCAACTGTTTCGATTTAATCTTTGAAATACCTGAATTCCTAGAAATACGTAATGCAACACTATATTTTCATCTGAGCGTAATTAAAACAGTTATGTAATTCATTTTTTTCACATTGCACGATGACTGCAAATTTCAAGAACTGCCTTGAGCTGGAATTTGAACAGTATCTCTTTATGGCTTCAAATTACGTTCAAATTAAAATCATAGAATTAGTTGAGAGGAAGAATAATTCAGCATGTACCCACCCCTTCTGAACTGGTAGTATCTTTTTAATATGCAGATTTGTTCATTAATAAAGCGGAATTGAAGCAACAGCTTCGCTCAGTTTTAATAAAAATGCACGTATTTGACGAAAAAATAAATAAAAGCGGGGATTAACTTGAATTTTTTCCTCGAGGACATTTCAGTAGCGTCCCGCGTTGTCTTCCTCAAAACTGTTCCCCTCCCTCAGAATCTGCTCAACCAAAAGCATGCATATTCAAATTCTTTTTGATGCTATCTCTCATGAGAATTCCTATTGTATCATCTCCGAGCATTCCGCTCATCTTTCCACCCTCTCTTGCGACCCATCTCTTACTCTTCATGCCAATCTCCGATATTATAACTTAAAGGAAAACTGTTGTAACAGATCTGCGTTCTCTATGTCACGGAAAAGAATAAGAGTGGAGGTGTCGAGAATCGGAAATCTAGCAGCAACTTACTCGTCAAATAAGGATTTATGAGAGAACGCGCGCTGTGATTTTTCCAACTTCTGTATTATGCCAGTCTAAGGGCTGTATCACTGCTCCATAGTCGATGATTTGCATATTTGAATTTTGCCAAATGCATCTTTAAGTACATGTGAGTAAATATGAATATTAACTATAGACCAGAATCCATTCCTGTCAGGAACAACAGCGTCCGTTCGAATAACACGAGAAAGGAAGTTCTTCTTAAACGTAATCTGAAGGACAACTCCCGAAATGATCTTAGATTCAAAGTTAGGAGTTGAAATATCTCCCATTTGAAATTTACAGGGAGAATTTTAAAGGAAATTTAAAAAGAGATCTCATAAAACAAAAATGTACGCGTATTTATTATCGAAGTTCCCTAATATCGGATAGATTTATATCTGCACAACTGTGATTATAACTCTTTATATTTCCGAATGTTTATGAATGATTTCCACATTTTGCATAATTAATGTGTACAGGTATTTCCGTAACAATTAAACACTTTAAGACTGATTTTGGTTGATTAGTACACTTTTTAAATGAATTTTACGAGGTTATTATGACAAAGAGAAGTACAGTTTCAAGTTATTTACTCCACACTACTGAGTTGCATGCGTAAAAAGTACATTCTTAAAAGTCCAGCTAAGCAGAGTTAGAAGAACATTACTATGATCTTTAAGTAACAGAGAGTGAGCCCGATTAAATATCTCGCACTTAGGTGTTCGGTTAATCTCAAATCGTTGATCCTTGTACCTCGAAATTATCTTTTTATATACGAATTGTGATAATTGTTTCTTATTCTTTAAGTTTCTAAATGTATACGTAGATTGCATTGGCATCAATGAAATTCTGTTTTTCTGTATAAATGGAACTCAGGAATAATTGGAATACGTTTATACTCTGAATAATCATATGTGATTGTAAAACATACATAGCAATGTGGGTAATGCGTTCGACTTCGGTGAAAGCGGTCAGAGTTCGACTCCAAGAGGCGGCTCACGTACGAAATAACCTTAGCTGTCGAAGCACTTTTGAAATTACGACTACCAGGATTACAACTTATAACATAGACAAATAATTATTGAAAGTAGCCCGATGGTGGCGATTACTGAAAGTATTGCGATGGTGCAACCAGTATGCTTACTTGTAACTATTGTAGATTTTCCCAACAATAACTATCAATAGCAGTTAAATCGTTATTTTGTAATAATTTATTTCGATTACATAGGTTTACTCGACATTTTCTTTTTCGTCATAATAAAATATAAATAAATATGATCACCACCTAAATGTGTTCAACATCAAGTTAATTAGTATTTTTTATTATTTTAATCTTCCCAATTTACACAGCCCCAGCAAACTGCCGAGGACTAAGACGCAAAAATAGCAGCTCTAAACTTAGGTTTAGTTATAATTAAGTTAAAGTACACAGGAATATAATCAGTGTGCAAAAATAAAAAATCTTTTGGGAGGAGAAGCTAGTTGTAAATTTCTCTCTTGAGTAGAGGTACTTACTTACAGAAAGATTTTCCTCTTCTGCCACAACAGAAAATTGAATACATTCCTTAAGCGCGACATTTCTTTCCGTTTTGGGTAAAGTAAACCTTATGCTTCAACTCTTTTTACAAATTCCATAATGTACCATTCTTAGCAAGAAGTAAGTCTTATTCATATATTTGAATTCTTGTTGATCCAGCCAAACTTTGTGGAATGCCTTCTTAAAAGACGAAGAGAAAAACACTTTTCTTCGAAGGAGTGTCTAGCCGGAAGTATTCTTCATCCTAGAACTCTTATTAAAATTCCGTTATGCACATCTCTTCAAAAATATTCCTTCTGAGAATTTATGAATTATAGCCCGTGCCATTAAAGTCGTTACTGCTAAACATTTTGAAAATTTCTTTTCCGTAAGATCTAATTCAAATATAACCTTTGCGCGATTCCAGGCAAGATGAAAATTAATAAAGGAGCATAACCTAGTCAAACGCATCTAGCTTAGGTAGACTTGTGAAAATAGTTTCACGTTGATACTATGGGCAGATTTTGTGCATGTAAATATTGAATTCCGATGTTCTACGAATAATAACGTTTGAATATTAAAATTCCTGGTATATATATTTCTTGTGAGGTTGTCATCAAATATTTGAGATTCGACCAAGATCCGCTCTTAATTGGATGAAGATATTTAATAGTCTGCCGTGGCCGGTACCTATATCTGGCGACAACTATGCTACTACAAAATACTAAACTCTCTATCGATTTCTGACGCAATGATGGGACATAACTTATTTTTTATTTGTAATGAAACCTTTATTTTTCTGCTGGTTCTGTCGTGTCTTTTATTGATTTTTATAATAGCTTCGTTACACTATTCTTGAATTGTTAGTGTTATAAGTGTTACACTATTTAGAAGTGCAATGTAATGTTTCTTATGCAACAGCTTTTACTCATGAAAATCAATCAAATCAATGAAATCAATGAAAAACCTTTGTATTTTTTGCTCAGGGAAATTTCTAAAAAGCTGTTGAATCAAGGATAAAATGCAACAAATCTGTTTTTCAGAAAAGAACGATTTAGAAAAAACTTCCTCAAGTTTCACTTCTTCCTTATGCTTGTCAGTTCTTTTCATTGGTGCTCTTCCTACTCCAATATGTTGATGGATAGTACAATTTCATCTCTTTTGGTTCAACAGAGGAAAATGCTGCTTTCATTTAGCTCCTCCACGGTCTCGTGTATGGTTTTGATAAAATAAAGCTACCGAGGAACGAGTATAAATGATTCTGAATATTCATATATTTTTACTGGAAAAGTAAAACTTCGTGATAAATTTTCCTGCCTCTCGTTTCGCACAGTCCCAGTTTAAGAACATATTCAATTTTTACATAAAAACCGTACTAAAAAATTGAATCGTTCTGGCGTCAAACCAAGGACAATTAATAAGGACATTTCTACTTATCAGACTTCTATCGATCGAAAATTTGACGCGCTCTAGCGTCGGACCAAGTGTCGATTAGAAAGTAGTCTCCCTTTAATAAATAACATAGCCACGAATACCATCCACGTGCCGAGTTATAATAATGTATTTTTCCGGGAAGTTTTTGATAAAAGTTATTAAAATCCACCCTGTGTATTTCAAATGGGAGGAGTTTGAACACCTAGCTTCGAGTCCAAGATCATACCGGGGACATCCTTTCAAACTATGTTTAAGAAGCACTTCCAGTAACTTTTCCATCAGTTTCAGGGCAACACTATATGGGGAAGATCGGGAATACTTCGGGAAGAGCCTTAAAATTGGATACGAATTGCCTATAGATTTCATACGGAGTAAACTTGAGCCTGCTTGACGGCATCGAACTATGCATCAGTTTGGATGCGGTCTACGATGAATATAAATCATTATCCCGAAGCGTAATCACATACTGAACAATACGTATCTGCATTATTGGAAAGCGCCCAAAAATATTGAAATACCGCTCTGTGTAAATTGAATAGGCAAAATTCGAACTGTCCCAGCATCGAACCCAAGGTCATTCTAGGAAATCACAAGGATAAAGGAAAGGAAGGTAACTTAGTAGGTTGTAAAACCTACGAAAATCCCAAAGGGATAACAAGTGTGAAAAATAGCGACACGACTGGGACTCGAACCCAGGTCTCCCACTTTCCGGGCAGGTATTCTAACCACTGAACTACCGTGCCGCGTCTCTCTCACACTGTTATCACACTGTCATTCTAGGATGTCTTTGCATCTTGCGTTAGAGAATATTCTCTTAAAGCGATATCGAGAGTTTTAACCCTCTTTCATTCGGGAAGTGCTTATAAAATATCTCAAACTTTGCTACAATCCATTTCTTATGGGGGAATATCGCCAACCTGGGGTGGAACCTAGGATCAGTTTGGGAAATTTATTTGTAATCCTTGTTAGAGAAGCATCTCAGCCAAATGTATCCCGAATGTTAACTCACTAATATTCCGAAAAGTGCTTTAAATACATTAAATCAATCACTATATTTCGATCATGGTGGATTATATTGGACTGTCTGGGATTGAATCCATGATAGCTAGAATCGAAATCTCTTTATTTTGGTGGTTTTCTGATGGGGTTTGTAAGTGGAACATTTTAAGTAGCTAGCTTTGTTGACGCTCGATAATGTGTATGCTATATGTATCCCCTACAAGCGTATCTATGTAATAGATTCATCTTGATACACCAAGGCTAGAATTAGCATACACTCTAACAAAGATTGGGTGAATTTTACAGAACTATCAGGTGAATATCTTTTGAATTATACCTATCCTCCATATAAGCACATCCAGTTTCAAAGATTTATTTTGTATAATATCCTTTATTTACAATTGTACGAATTGCTGCAATTCCTTTGCTTTTACATGAAGCCATACGGATATGAAAGCAAAAGTTATCCATTATATCTTTGAGAATCCTTTGGTTATTGTATGGCCTTGCGCAGAGAAGAAATTCCATTGCCTTATGCACTTACGAACAAAGTGTTTTGATGTTGAAAAAGACACTTTTTTGTAATATGAGCCACACCTCTGCTTCGTTAAATCGAGTCTCTCCCTTATTTTGCTTTCCAAGTTGATTGAATTAGGGAGAGTTTGAATATGATGTTGAAGGATCATTTCTCTTCTCCACAAAATTAATATCTGTATGAATTGCGTCATTCAAAGGTTTTTTGAGGAAGGAAATGGAAAGGTATCATCAAAATTGAGATAATCTTTTGAAGTTGATTAAAAATCACTATTTTATTTGAGTTTTGAACTGATGAGAAGCAGGTTGTCATAATTCGATTCGTCGTCGAACGAATTCGATTATTCAAAGGAGATTGTCGCCATGGCATTAGACCTAACTATTTGAACTTAATAGGAGAGGAAATGTTTATAAGAACTCTAGCCTTAGTGACCCAATGCGGCTCACCAGGTTGTACCCCTACTAAATAATTGTTAATTGATTTATAAGAAAAAAGTTACTCAAGTATTGTTTGCTTATATAAAACAGAGTTAAACATGTATAATACAAAAGGATTGCGTTGGTAAAGAAATTATGTATGTTGCATTACTGTTAGTTGATATATTTGACTAAAAATCTGATTAAATTATTATTGAATTACTCATTGATATATTCCATCCAACATAGTACACTTAATGACGATGAAATATTAGAAATTGAAAAGGTAAGTTTGTCTCGAAAGATAATATTCATGTTCAAACTCACTTGAGACATATTCCGCTGGGATTCTAGAAGTTTTGTGAGTTAAATATCAGGTTTATATCTAATATGATGCTTGTTGTATTGTACAAATAAGTTTCTTGGTTGCGAGATTCCATGTGCTGCTCACTTACCCATACTTTCTTTTTATGTCCCTGAAATAATTTTATGATACGATTGTAAAACGTGAGACGTGTCAAGAGATAACGTTACCAAGGATTTATATAATTCCCCTATTTTCAGGTCTTTATTTAAAGTTGATTAGAATTTTATGATTATATAAGTAAGAATAACATCAAAAGTACTAGTCATGGTAGATAATAATTTTTAATATCAATTTCAGTATTCATTCTTACAAATGCATATTTCATTGAGTAAATAGATTTTTGTAACCAAGACGCATTCATACTTGAGAAGAACTTAAAACGAGACAACTATAGTAATGTAGGAACATATTTTCTGTTAAATTTCTTCAATTTAGAATAGCCGATTTTCCTTGAAAATTGCTTGCGTGAAAGAGATACCGATTCTTGTAATTTCTTGATTTTAAATAACTTTTTTACCAATTGAGAAGTTTGGAGGTGTATGTGAATTTATTTTTCTCAATGCAATTTCCTCGTAAATAGCATTAAATTATGATATTCCTGTGGAGAACACTGGTAGTTTGTCCGATCAAGTCATTCTTCACTTCAGATTGTACCATTTTAATGTGTTACGCAGTTCGAGATTTTGGAATAGGCAATTTGATGATTTTATTTTGACTTTCGAATTATTTGACACAAGGGCGTCAGCTAAGTACTTCTCCCGCTGATTATCGAAACGCAAGAGAATAAGTAAATAAGGTCTTTAGTATCTGCGTCGTGGTTATGATTACTATGCTGCGTGGCGAAGTAAGAGATTAAGCTTGAAGAATCCCTCCGAATCAATATAATTGAGATTCACTATATGTCTCCTAATAGTGCATACAACGTAAGAAGTATAACGCCATTAGTCAAATTCAAAGCCGAGTCGAGCCCTTCTTACCGAGACCCTTTCTAACAAAACCTTCTCAGGCCTTTCCGCTTTATCAGTGGTCCATTCGTGCCCACCCAATGATCGAGGACGTAGGATCTGATTTATGATCCATTTTTCACCCTTGAATTCCCCACGCCTTGGAGTCAGGGGAAAAAAATCGAGGAATTCTACAAACTTGTTTCGCCACGAATGCAGAAGATAAAATAGAGCGTGACTGGTTGATTATCCGATTCCTTAGACCTTACTTTCCATGCCCCGTCTCTAGTCATCTCATCAATCGCTCACTGATAAGGAAACCGAATGGAGTTTGGCAGGAAGTGATGCCAAATTTGAGAGCGAACCTCGATGGGAGAACAAAGATTTTCGATTTGAATAGGTATCTTGGCCCAGAGAGGATTTGTGAAAGGAGGCGTTTTATCAAACCACAAAAATGATTCACGGGCAAAAAGAAACAATAAAAGACCTTTCCGAATAATTTTTGTTCCTTAGAATGAATAAAGACGAGCCTCTAATCATTTCCGAAGGTTTACATTTTAGTGCTAAAAACACTCTCTTGGCAGGGACGCAACTGAGGGTTTTTTCAACTCTCACAAAATACAGATTTCGTCCCTTTCAAATACAAGATTTTCTCCTTGTCCGTAAATCGAGAATCCGACGATTCGTATTTCAATTGTTCACGCTCTACCATTATCTATCCACCGTATCTGAGCAGAAGTGAGGCTAGTCATTGTCAATCCGGTCAAATATGAGTCAATGACAACGCCTCCTATTCTATATCCTATTTCCCATTTAAATTCGATTCAATTGCATCACCAGCATTTAACGATTTCCCGTGTAGTTTTCTCTTTGAGGATGCTTTTGGATACTATGCTAACATTTTATTCGATTAAAATAGCGTATCAGTGCAAAAAAGGAAACCGAGGGTTCCCGCTTAAGATAATTGGTAAATATTCCGCCTTTGGTAAAAGTGGTCCTTGGTTCGATCCCTGGGGGATTATAAGTTTCCCGATTATGTTTTGCCGTGGAAAAGGCATTCGGCTATGAAAATAAATTCCGGAAGCAAATTCATCCTTGTCACTAATAATCATATCGTCTGCCGGTGCCGTGAGTGATAGGGAAAAAGAAAAAAATAGATTTATTGTAATTTCCGTATCAGTATAGTGGAGAACACGATTTTCCTATTCAATATTTCATTACATGTCATTACCTCATAAACGTTTAATGAGTATTAGTGATTATGAGGAGTGTATTTACTAAATATTCTTGAATCGCATACGTTTTATACTGTTATTTTTCATTTTCTTTGCATCTAATCGACGGTCCACAGAATTCGTCTTCGTACTTTAATTATGATTTGTTTTACTTTGTGAGCATTGCTCGTGTGTACTAGTTTAAGTGTATATCATTTGTGTGTTTGCTATTTGAACAATCTTTTTATGCCTTGGTCATGGTAAAGGTATTTGTTTTGCTTTCTTTTAGTTATTACTGTCAGTAGGTTTCTGCAGGTTTTTCACGCACCCCATGTTTATAGGTGTTTTTCTGCAGTTGATACTTTTCCAAGCTTCACCTAGGTTTTTTTCTAATCCACAAATTTCTTTCTATCCTCTAATAATTCTAATTACCACTAAGCATTACTTAGATGTTTTTTACATTGACGATAGGTTAAACGGAAGAGGAGATTTTGGAGTTTCAATTTCGCTCATTATAAAGACGTGGTTTATTTTATTTGTTTATTATTATTTCTTTCATCGCTGTTTATCATCCGACAGCTCCTTCAGAGGGAACAGACGTGAGTTGAAGGTGGAACACTGCAGAATCTACGGTGAAACCTCCAATTAAGTTTAAATTTCCATAGTATTCATACTGAGAACGTTAGCCTTCTTTGCTTGATCCATGTGATCTTATGCCGTTGTGATTTTCGACGTGAGATTAACTCGTCATAATATCAACAGATTCTGCTTTCATCTCTGACTACTAAGGAGTATATTTTACAAAAATCAAAAAATTTAGATTAGACTTAAATTCTAGCGAAATGTAACCGTCTCATTCCCTTTACTTGAGGACCTGCGACAGGATTAAGGCGATGCTTTGTCACTATAATTGGATCTAGCTTCCAGGAGAATCACGACATTTTCGTACTAATATTAGGCGTCCGTTGCATCGTATATCTGTAATGATGTTCATTGTTATTTAGTAGTTATTAATCGTCGTTCCTAAATTCCGTATATACATTCTAGAAGATGATTTAATCAAAAACGTTTTTACGGGAAGTCCAATTAGCCTTTCTTGTTTACCCGTTTCTCGTCATTACTTCGAATCTTCACCATATTTGTTCTCCTTTTATATATAAGTTTCTTGGTTGCGAGATTCCATGTGCTGCTCACTTACCCATACTTTCTTTTTATGTCCCTGAAATAATTTTATGATACGATTGTAAAACGTGAGACGTGTCAAGAGATAACGTTACCAAGGATTTATATAATTCCCCTATTTACAGGNTGCAAAAGACACCTTGTGCTTGGGCCAAGTTGGATACATTTGTTTTTATTTTGTTCATAGTTATAATTTACGTAACACAAACCACCTGACCAGATAAATTCAACTAGCCGGGACTCGAACCCGGCGTTGGTGACTAAGTAACCGCATTTAAGTCAGATGATAGTTTACCCGTAAGAACTTTAGTACAGAATTTAACCGAAATGAAAGCAGCAAATGAGTTAGGATAGTTTACCAGGAAAAAATAGCATCTTCTGAATTCGAACTCTCTTTTTCCTTCGTCCCTTCCCTCCATCCATCCCTCTTTCTTCTCATTCTATCGCCATATTCAGTATTCAAATTACCTTCCTTTATGTCCCTTACTTCAAGGCATCCGCCACAAACTTCTCCCTCATTCTATTTTTTATATAGTTCTTTCACTTCCGTCATTCGCGGCTCACTGCATTTTATGCGGGGAAAGTTTTAATGGCCCTCTAACAGGCGCTAAGCAAAATGTCCTGAAAACCTAATAGGCAAAAAATTCACTCCATTTCTTCATTCGTGACGCCGTTTTGCGAGAGTGCATTCATATTGTACTTCCTCAGTCATTAGAGATGCATATTTTGTGATGGGAAAATATTATTCGAACGCCTCAGGAATCGAGTATTTGATTAATTTCTGATTTATTTCTGGGTATTTGTGTGAATGAATTCGCAAATAATTGAGTTAAAGGATTGAAATAATAGAGATTACCTTGATAAAACTACATTTTTATGATCTTGAAGTGGAGCAATTTTCCCTTTATTTACGAATTCAAAAATTAGTGTTTTGAGAAAAGCTCTTCAGGAGAAGATCCTCCTTCAGTGTTCTTATCTCTCTTTAAAATACGTATTGAGAACAGTACTAATCGACCACGGAGTACCCTAACCCCCTCTGGTTGGAATTTGCTAACGGTTGGTTTGCTTGCAAAGTGCGACTCTTTGGAACTTTTCTCAAAACTCTAATGTAATATCACACCTATCCTTTTTCTTGAAGATACACACAAATATTGTTGATTTTTTAGTGATTAAGAACGCTATTAAAAGTTAAGATGTCTTAATGGAGTGGATCCCGTGCTCAACTTTTATTCATCGATTTCATTACCTGTTTTGTTTTATCTTTTGTTGTTCACTTTTTATATTGTTATCTTTTTTATTTGCGTCCTTAGTACATATATCGATGTTATTTTTAGTATATTAAAAATTGCTATTTTATGTCGCAGTATCGATTGAATTGGTGTGAACTATTTGCACGCATTTTATAATCGCACAATTCTTCTCCCAGGGATTTTGTGTAACAAATGTAGTTGGCATATCAAATATTTCTCAACATGTGCGCTATGGAGAGGCATTTAAAAGATAGAGTATGTCTAAAATATAAAAGCGGATTAGTGCTCAGAATGGCTTTATTTCGGCTTACTTTAAATTCTATACGAATTGGAAGCCGAGAGAGAAATCATTCGGAATTCCTTCCTCTTTGAAAATTAAATATTCTCGGAATGCAAGAATAACTTCAAGATTTGATTTGTCTCTCCTTAGCTCATCTCCCATACCTTCCAACTAATACTCCACATTCTGCAGACTTATTGTTAGTCACTGGTAAAATTCCACTTCCCAACGATTTAGCTCCCACTTCGATTCCACTTAGCCCCCACTTAGCATTTCACTTCTCTCTGAGTTTCAACTTCACTTCCAGTTTTTGTTTGACTGTAAGCCTGTTTACTTTTAAGGATGAATGGGGGAAATATTTGCCAATAATTGAATCGCGATAGCGAGGAACGCGAAATGAACTACAGCGCTCTGTTTGGTCAGGAAACACTATAGAGGTTTTCCTCTTTGCAGAAATACTCGTCTATACCATCAGATGACGGTTACTGCTACGAAATGCGCTTAAGAGTCAAGTTCGTTTCATTATTTCCTAATTTATTATTCCAAAACCTCGGTTATAATTCACAGCATCTCATCTATTGTTATATATTACATCATCTCATTTTTGATTAAGAGAAATGATAACCAATATTTCTATAATTTATTTAAAACATTTAATGATGAAGGAAAGTGGCCTTAAGATTATACTAAGGCAATCTTCATTCATCTACAGAAAGAATAATTTTACAGTGTCGGGAGTATCGTATCGGAATTTGTTTAATATCTAACGTAGCAAAAGTCATTTTAAAGGTCCTGAATATAAAGTAATAATAATACTAGAAATAAAAAATAGCAATAATATTTTTAAATATATTTTTAAATAATACTATGAATTCATTACAAGTATTACTAAAATAATACAATATTATACACAAATGTATGTAAATAAATAATTACACAATTTAAAATAATATTTTGTGAATAANCTTTTTCATAAGAATTTATAAATTACTCTAGCCTCCTATTAGTTTTCAGGGCCAAATGAATCTATTGTATTTTTATGCATAATTAAAATGCACCATGAGATTGATTTTATTTTTACCTTTTTTACTTCTTTTTTGCCCTTAATTACTCCCATTTTTTTCAATTCTATTTTTGTCTCTATTCATATATTTTTCTATAACTATCTGCCGATTTCCGCAGATTTCTTACAATTTCCTTCCTTCTTTTATTTCCCATTTGTGGGATTCCTTCTTCTCTCGCACTTTCATGTTTTCATAACCAGAAATTCGTAAGTTTTCCATATCTGTTCTATTCACACATATATTATTTTAAGAAGTATTTCCACAGACAATTAACAGGCAATAGATCAATCGTTAACTATTTTTTAACACACCGTTATAAACACAGTTACTTAAACAATTACCGTTGTCTATCTGTATATTTATTTCGTATTTCTACATTTATTATTTACTTCGATTCATCGTAGTTATTTACGGATTCCTTACTCAGAACAGATTTTCTTAGTGTTACGTCAATTACGAAACGACTAAAATACCTAATTACCATTATGGTCAATTAAATCGAGTTTATTTTTCATAATCGAGAATTTATTTTTCGGTCAATTAAATCGAGGACAAACCACCCAACATGCTATTACTATGATAGGAGAGGAATAAAAACAACTTTTTACACGCTAGCGCAGAATTTTAATCTCTCTCGACATAAGTTTCAAGACATCATCATTAGGTATATAAAAGCAAGAAGCAATCAAGTATAGACGCGACCTGTAGTTGGGTGGCACGATTCATAAGATAATAAAAATGGCGTTGGTTTATAAATAAATGCTGCAATTGTGCGTCCATTACCTACGCGTCTGAAAGGAAATGGGGAGAGAGCGGGAGAGAGTTAAACAGAACGAATGAAAGAATACAGTTTGCACGGAGGAAGAAAGGGTTGAGGAAGTGTAGGGGTAAAGGTTCTCGTTGATAGTGGAGGGTTTGAAAGAGTTATTAAAATTTCCAATTGTTCGTAGCAGTTCAGTGCGCGCCCTTTGTCTACGAAGTAGAGGAATTCTATCTTAAAGAAGCTCCTGTGGATTTCCGCCAGCAGATGTCATTTGGGAAGCCTCCGGGTTGTTTAGCCAAAAGGCGTTGGCGTGTTCCTTTCTTCGGACCGCCATAGTTCATCTCACGTGGACA
>KZ308991.1:143337-200295 GCA_000376725.2 Ladona fulva
ATTCTGGCAGCTCGAACTATATGTTCTTCTGACGTCGACAGCTGAAAACTGAAAAGAGAGGAAATAAAAGGGAGAGTATACGATTCAATTGATCTAACGTATAAGATAATATATCCCACATGCATAAGTATGTACGTGATATTAGAAATGAGGCGTAGTAATTAAGGTTAAATCGGAAGTGAAGAGGATAAGGTAGAAATTGATAAGGAAAGTCTAAATTTGGTCATGAGTAGAGAATCTTGGATTGGTGGGAATGAGATGCTGTATTCATGGAAGAAAAGAACAGTATGTTTTAATAAAGAGTTATGGTGAATTGTTATGTCATCTTATTCCTGGAATAATGGAGAAATTCGAAAAATATCTACTCCCCTTTACTACCATTGTATGTGCGACTGTTTCATGTACCCGGGGATGATACCATGCGTTGAATCCTATGCCGAAGAAGATTTAAATTCAGTAGTAACGAGTACAGAGAGCTTTATTCCTTTCTCATTTGAAAGAGCTTCCACACATTTATGGCACAAACGTTTGATTTTATCATGTTAAACTTGCTTTGGAGAGCTGATACGGTTTCCCTTAGATTGCTTAGATATGGATATCATCCACTGGATGGATTGGGTAAACTTAACGGAGTAGATGAGTGTAGAGTTGCAAGAAACTAAACTATGCCACGAAGAAATTCTTTGATGTCTCTAAAGAGAACACATTTGAAGTCGAAATTTTAGATTTCAATCCTTGACGGCTTTGATTCCAATCAGTTTCAATCTTCTTGACCGCCAGGACGGCTAGTTACTTCTGGTCGCTTTTTCTTCGTAGTATTGGAGAAGCTAATAGCAGTTAGGTTGTGATGGGATTACCGGTGTTTTCACACTCCCGGCCACGCGGCACTGGCGGCTTGTTGGGTTTAAATGTAAATGTACATCTCGGGGCGCTTGATTAGTCATTGATTCTTCGTTAGAATTTTATGAACATACTTTAATCTTAGTATAGTTTCCTGTTTCCAAAGATCTGCTCATGGAATTGACTGATTCATTAAGATGAGAACTTAAACAAAAAAGAAAACTCAAACAATGACTTCCGCGTAGCTGATTATGAGATCATCATATCCTTACAGAAACTTAAAAGTATCAGAAGTAATTAGTAGCGTCTCACCATCTTTAGGTTTAGAAAAATCGTTACAGACTTTGGAGACTATATTTGCGGTAATAAGGATGATTTATAATGGAATATTTTGATTCTAGGTGTTACTAGGGTGTACTTCTTTTTCATAAGAATTTATAAATTACTCTAGCCTCCTATTAGTTTTCAGGGCCAAATGAATCTNTTTAATGAAATCACACCATAACCCCACAAGGGTTTTATGAATATACGGAACACTTCAGTGCTGTTTAATGTGATTGTCATCATTTCCTTCAAACTTTAATTTTAAGGAGCGAAGAATGATGTCATGTATCACGTAATCCAACATCTTTCTAATATTTACATTGGTAGCCATCAGGAATCAGTATTTTATTTATGAAAATTTACCGTGAATTTCTTCCTTTTTTCCTTCCAAATACACTTGTATTAATGATTCTTACAATTACAAAATATTATACAAACACAGATGCCCGGTTTTTCCTTCGATAACTTATAATGTATGTAGACATAAAAATGAAAGGACACTTATGAAAAAATGCATGAGTATCTCTTGTACGAAAGCAGGAATCAAGGACAGCAAGGTATAGGAGAATAAAAAGCTAAAAAGGCTATTATTACTAGACTATTAGTTTGCAAACCCCAAGAGAAAATAGTGTGGTCGTTTTGTATATTATTTTTTTAACTAAGAATATCATTACCTGTTTCTGTACTTATTTCTCTTCTACGAGAAAAGTAAGATTTAAAATAAATTTTCTCTTTTTGAAAACATTGATTACATTACTGTACAAAAATTCGTCGTACATTAAGATCGCAAAATGTCGATATTTTTACCTAAATATGTTTTTTAATGAACCCTTTACCTCTTCAACGGAAATCGTTCAAATACTTTCACATCAATAACTCTTGGCACGGAAAAGTTCTCTTCAAGAAGAATTGCATATCAGGGTCAGGAGGAAAATGGATTGAAATTGCTACCGATTCGAGGGAAGGGAAGCCGAGATAATGCCCCTTATCAGGGGAGTCATCGGGCCCGGTCTGCCACGTACATTACTAAGGAACACTAGTGTTCCGGAAACGGTTACTTAACGAAAAACCCCTGCGGAACCTCGTACACGCGTACGCCGTGGAAAATCCGCTTCTATGTCTCCCTTTAACGCCCCTTTGGCATCCTCAAATCCTGCCAGCAACCCTACCCCATTTCTCGTACGCCAACCCAAGGTCGAGAGGTGGGAAACGAAGCGATAAATTTTAAATCGGCTTCCGAAATCAGGGATAACGATTGCCTCTAAGCTACTTTGAGATTGTTAAAAGCGGGAGCTGAGGGGAGCAAAAGTGGTAAGTTGATTTGAGGTGCTGAAACCGAAAGGCAGAGCGAAGATCATGAAGGGTTCGGTAGGAAGCGTTTTTGCATACCTGAAATATATGCGAAGATCAATCTCAGAACCAATACCGAATTTCGGAGGTGCGACAAAGAGGGCATTTTACCAACGAGAAATACCTCATGCCCAAATCAGTTTGACTGACTGAAATGGAGATATATAATTCCAGGTAAAGATTAATCTGAGAGAATTTCAGAATTTTTCAAGGAAGGAGATTATTTTTATTAAGTTTTCGGGCCCTCAAAGTTATTGGGCTCACGTAAGTCCTCTATCCAGGGGCGAAAGAAATCACTCACCCTGTTGGAAAATACAGATTTTCCAAAGAAAACAGCGGAAAAATATGCACGACTACTAGTAAAATTCTTTTTCATTAATGAGTTGAAGCAGCAACGGCATGACAACGATTTTAATTGACTAAATGATTTTAATATTTCGGTCAATTAAATCGAGTTTATTTTTCATAATCGAGAATTTATTTTTCGGTCAATTAAATCGAGGACAAACCACCCAACATGCTATTACTATGATAGGAGAGGAATAAAAACAACTTTTTACACGCTAGCGCAGAATTTTAATCTCTCTCGACATAAGTTTCAAGACATCATCATTAGGTATATAAAAGCAAGAAGCAATCAAGTATAGACGCGACCTGTAGTTGGGTGGCACGATTCATAAGATAATAAAAATGGCGTTGGTTTATAAATAAATGCTGCAATTGTGCGTCCATTACCTACGCGTCTGAAAGGAAATGGGGAGAGAGCGGGAGAGAGTTAAACAGAACGAATGAAAGAATACAGTTTGCACGGAGGAAGAAAGGGTTGAGGAAGTGTAGGGGTAAAGGTTCTCGTTGATAGTGGAGGGTTTGAAAGAGTTATTAAAATTTCCAATTGTTCGTAGCAGTTCAGTGCGCGCCCTTTGTCTACGAAGTAGAGGAATTCTATCTTAAAGAAGCTCCTGTGGATTTCCGCCAGCAGATGTCATTTGGGAAGCCTCCGGGTTGTTTAGCCAAAAGGCGTTGGCGTGTTCCTTTCTTCCGACCGCCATATTTATTTATTTATTTATTTCACCCTTACGGCGAGGTTAGGCCCAATGGGCCTCTCTTACACCTAACCTCTGAGTCATTGATATAAAGAATTACTCAAATAAATTCAACTTACAACTAACATATATGGTGAATTAATACTAATCTAAAAGTAATCTAATATTATATAATGCTAAACCTAAATTAACAAAAACATTTAAAAAAATAAAATAAAGAAAGTAAAAAAGTAAAGAACACAAAGTAAGAGATAAATACAAATAAAAAGATTTGGGTTGGGGAAAAAAACTCCTCAACTGAAGGTTTACAGAGAAAAACCCACGATGCGGGAAAACGCCCACACAAGAAGGGGAGCGAAAAAAACCCGCGAAAACACAGAGATTAAAAAAAAACTTAAATATGGTGCACTGATCATTCTGGCAGCTCGAACTATATGTTCTTCTGACGTCGACAGCTGAAAACTGAAAAGAGAGGAAAGAAAAGGGAGAGTATACGATTCAATTGATCTAACGTATAAGATAATATATCCCACATGCATAAGTATGTACGTGATATTAGAAAGGAGGCGTAGTAATTAAAGTTAAATCGGAAGTGAAGAGGATAAGGTAGAATATTGATAAGGAAAGTCTAAATTTGGTCATGAGTAGAGAATCTTGGATTGATGGGAATGAGATGCTGTATTCATGGAAGAAAAGAACAGTATGTTTTAATAAAGAGTTATGGTGAATTGTTATGTCATCTTATTCCTGGAATAATGGAGAAATTCGAAAAATATCTACTCCCCTTTACTACCATTGTATGTGCGACTGTTTCATGTACCCGGGGATGATACCATGCGTTGAATCCTATGCCGAAGAAGATTTAAATTCAGTAGTAACGAGTACAGAGAGCTTTATTCCTTTCTCATTTGAAAGAGCTTCCACACATTTATGGCACAAACGTTTGATTTTATCATGTTAAACTTGCTTTGGAGAGCTGATACGGTTTCCCTTAGATTGCTTAGATATGGATATCATCCACTGGATGGATTGGGTAAACTTAACGGAGTAGATGAGTGTAGAGTTGCAAGAAACTAAACTATGCCACGAAGAAATTCTTTGATGTCTCTAAAGAGAACACATTTGAAGTCGAAATTTTAGATTTCAATCCTTGACGGCTTTGATTCCAATCAGTTTCAATCTTCTTGACCGCCAGGACGGCTAGTTACTTCTGGTCGCTTTTTCTTCGTAGTATTGGAGAAGCTAATAGCAGTTAGGTTGTGATGGGATTACCGGTGTTTTCACACTCCCGGCCACGCGGCACTGGCGGCTTGTTGGGTTTAAATGTAAATGTACATCTCGGGGCGCTTGATTAGTCATTGATTCTTCGTTAGAATTTTATGAACATACTTTAATCTTAGTATAGTTTCCTGTTTCCAAAGATCTGCTCATGGAATTGACTGATTCATTAAGATGAGAACTTAAACAAAAAAGAAAACTCAAACAATGACTTCCGCGTAGCTGATTATGAGATCATCATATCCTTACAGAAACTTAAAAGTATCAGAAGTAATTAGTAGCGTCTCACCATCTTTAGGTTTAGAAAAATCGTTACAGACTTTGGAGACTATATTTGCGGTAATAAGGATGATTTATAATGGAATATTTTGATTCTAGGTGTTACTAGGGTGTACTTCTTTTTCATAAGAATTTATAAATTACTCTAGCCTCCTATTAGTTTTCAGGGCCAAATGAATCTATTGTATTTTTATGCATAATTAAAATGCACCATGAGATTGATTTTATTTTTACCTTTTTTACTTCTTTTTTGCCCTTAATTACTCCCATTTTTTTCAATTCTATTTTTGTCTCTATTCATATATTTTTCTATAACTATCTGCCGATTTCCGCAGATTTCTTACAATTTCCTTCCTTCTTTTATTTCCCATTTGTGGGATTCCTTCTTCTCTCGCACTTTCATGTTTTCATAACCAGAAATTCGTAAGTTTTCCATATCTGTTCTATTCACACATATATTATTTTAAGAAGTATTTCCACAGACAATTAACAGGCAATAGATCAATCGTTAACTATTTTTTAACACACCGTTATAAACACAGTTACTTAAACAATTACCGTTGTCTATCTGTATATTTATTTCGTATTTCTACATTTATTATTTACTTCGATTCATCGTAGTTATTTACGGATTCCTTACTCAGAACAGATTTTCTTAGTGTTACGTCAATTACGAAACGACTAAAATACCTAATTACCATTATCATCATATTTATTTCTTTACTTTTTAATTATTATTCGCTGAGAACGATTGCAAACATTTTTATTTAATTCTTTGTTTCCTGTATAAATACAGCTGTACGGAATTCCGACATAAACAATCTGAATAGGATATGTAATCAAAATAAACTTAAAACGTAAATTGTACAAAATTAATGGAACTGGAAATCCATATTGTACTTTCCTTGACTTCACACAACGATTCAGTTCTATAACTGTCAGTAAATGCTCTCTTTTTGAACAAAAATTAAATACCTAGACTACCAATATTTTGCACCTAATAATGCCCAAATACGGGAAGAAGGGAATATTTCGATTAATTTTTAGCTCCATAAGTATCCGAAAGAAAAATTCTCTCAAAAAATAATGTTAAACTCATTCTAGTACACATCAAGGGAAACATGCACGGTTGAACAACTTTCATAAGGGAAGGCACCGTTGAAGAAGCCTGAGGACCCTTCCGATAGAATTATTAAAAAGTTATGCAAATATACACAAGAGCGGAAATAGAATCTCCCGGAGGAGAAGAGTTCTCTCGTCGGAGGGGTCGGTTTCTTCAAAAAAGGAGAAGGTCATTTCTTTTAATACGATGCAGCTATGCTCACAAATAATTCATAGTTAACCCATATTCTTTTTCCAGTGCCTTTTTTACGCAGTATCTACTTGAATAAAATAAGAAGGACATTCATGATCAATGGATTAAGTCAATTGATGAAAAATCGGGCAGAAATGCTAAAGGGATTTTTGTTCCGGCTAGCATAAGCAAGCTAAACGAGTCGTTTCGTGTACACTACATTTCCTTTGATTTTTACTTCTCTATTTAATAATAGTTTATTTCCCAGCGATGACCATAGACATTTTTGAAGTAATTTCTTACAGTAGTTTTTACCCTAAAAGAGTAGACTTCGTTTATTCAGAACCTCCTTCATTTAAACAAATTATCCATCTTTATTTTTATACAGTAGTATCTCGTCTCGCTCGATAAATTTGACAGTCATTTATAACTTATTGAAGTAGCTTAGACTGTTGAATTCCATATTAGGGTATAGAAATGATACTGTGTTGCAATGCCACTACATTTAGCCAGACCTAATGAAGTACATAGATTGGTGGAATTGTAATACAGTATCATTTCCGTCCACTGACACTCATTAGCAAAAAAATGTATTTCATAAATATATTTGTGTAGCTGGTTTTTAATGAACGTGTCTATCAAAGACATTTGTAAATTGGCGCGTACAGTGTTCCCAGAGTAGAGAATTCACTCGTGGAATGAATTTTAATGAAAAGATTGATTCTAAAACTTGCATATCGGTAATCTCCGAGCCACGTAGCATGGCGAACTCGGGACCATCTTCCGCGACGCTTCAACGGATAGAGTTAGGCTATGATATCCGTAAAGTTTGATCGGTTGGATCAAATATTGGGTGTACCGTTTGCTATCGCTGGAAATTAGAATCGTCGCCAAGTTTGAATGCGAGACTTTTTTGGGTAAGAAGTTTTCCACTCATGAAGCCCTTCCTATTCCCACTGTCGAACCATTCGAAAGTTTCGAACTCGGAAACCGACCGGTAAGTTTGCCTTGCAAAGATTAATTTCATACCCAGTCTGTGAAAACATAAAATGTGTTTGAAAACCTGAGATGGTGTGTTGAAATATCTACCAAAATCTAAAAAACCTCGAAGCTTAGTTTCATTAAGGTTTACCAGGTTGGAGTTAAATACTGATGTAGACTCCAACACAGTCTTACTTGATCGGCCATATTTGATAAGATTTGAAAGCATTTGATAAGGTTCCATGTATAAAATTGTTAGATAAATTAAAAGTTGCGGCTATCAATGGAGAAGTAGGTGTTAGTTTCAGCCTCGGGCGTTCCCCAAGGCATTGTAATCCATCATTCACTATTTTGAGTCTACATCAACCTTAGCACTATCATTGATAGTAAAACTAGGTTATTTGCGGACGAATGTTGAACCTGTTGATTGATTTGGATAGAATTAAGAAATTGTGCGATAACTGGCAATTAGAGGCTCAAATTTAGAGCTCAATGTAGACAAATGTTAAGTAATCAACTTATTTGAAAGAAAATCTGATTAAAAACTGATTATTCGTACAGCCTTCAAGAGAAAACCTTATTAACGGCTGAATTGGTGAACTATTTGGAGTATCCCTCACGAACATCCCTCACGAACAATTTAACATGAGGTACTCACATCCGGAATATATGTGGACGAGCACTTAAAAAGAGAAAAGCCGGTAGAAGCGAAGAAAAAGTCCGTGAGCTATGCTAAGCCTCATCTTCAGTATGCGTGCAGTCTATGAGACCCAGCCGGATAGTTCTGTATTCGATATTTAGAAAATGTGCAGCGAAAGGCGAGACGTTTCGTAATAGATTCTTACGAAAGATCAGTTAGCGTTACTTAGACGCTTCAGTATGCACGATGGGAATCTCTAGAAGATACAACATTTAAAAAAAGACTTATTTCACTTAATAAGTTCAGATAAAGTACATTTTTAGAAGATGTAGCCGATATTGTGAGTCATTCCTGTAACATTGGCCGTTCTGATAATGAAAGAAAAATCAGAGAAACTGCTAGAACTAGTGGTTTCAAAAATTAATTTTTCCGCCAACGATACTCGAAAGTAATCGATTAGGGAAGTAGAGTCATGGTGAATGCATCCCCTGCCACTCGCCGGAAGACTTCTTGTAGGGTACACATGAATATTCAGATTTTACCGTATGACTTACTATCATTAAAGAGTTAATAAATAATGACAACTGGAGCTAAAGACATAAAGTCCGTTCTATTAACGGCACTGAATAGAGAGTCATACAGATACACTATATATGCTCTATCCAAAACCTTATATACAATCCGTTTACAATTATCTTTTTAAATATTACGTATTATATTTTATTTTGGTTAAGCATATGGTATTCACATTTATATTTACGTCAACTTGTTACCTTTTAGATGACTTTTCCATGCGGACCTCATTATCTGAAGCAATGACTTGGAGATCAATCGTTAACTATTTTTTAACACACCGTTATAAACACAGTTACTTAAACAATTACCGTTGTCTATCTGTATATTTATTTCGTATTTCTACATTTATTATTTACTTCGATTCATCGTAGTTATTTACGGATTCCTTACTCAGAACAGATTTTCTTAGTGTTACGTCAATTACGAAACGACTAAAATACCTAATTNAGAAATAGCGTTTGCGGAATACGTAATCGGTATCATGTGACCCCCTTCCACTATTTCGGCCAATCCGACAATGAGCGTAAAATAAGAGAAATAGAAAATATATTGATGTTGTTTGAAGAACGTGTTTATTCCAATCAATCACTCGGTCATCCTTTTATTCATTTTAATGTTTGATATTTTTACGTTGATTTAAAATCATTGAATGAATTATATGTACTGATTTTCATATTATTTTGACATAAACCTCGGGGATGAAAGATAACGTGAATTATGAAAGTTTCTAAGAATTTTCAAGATGTCATTTAAATTTTCGATACCTTTTATTATTTGATTTCGCTCGTCCTTAACTTAATTTTCCTTCTACTAGCCATTAATAAGAATAACTTTGGATACACAGTTCATATATAATGATTGTGTTCATTCACTTATACCTTAAATGAGATAGTAATTCTAGGCGAAAACGTTCAGCCCATAGAAAAATAATTGCTTATAATATTCCGCAGACGCAATGATTAAAAGCTCCGCAAAAAACTCGGAATATATTCTACATACGGGTTTTAATAGTGAAAGTAGAAGACATTTGCTTCGGTATATTTAGGTATAAGAGTGGCTATTTTGAGGACGGTATAATACCATAACTTACACACAAGCGCTTACTCATATAGACATTTCCCTTCATTGGATTTTCTAAATCACATGAAAATACTTTAAAGAAATATTAATCTTGATGTTTTGCGTCGCCAAGAATGTTTTAATAGTAATATGAGAAAAGTTTTGTGAACTACATTCATTGTAATTCAACATCCTGATTGTATTTGAGACTTCCATTATTATTTTTCGTTGTATCGATGAATTATCAATAGTTTACTCGAATGCAGCGAAGAATTTATACGTGCACAGAAGGCAACGTATATTATAAATTTGGCGATAAGGTCAGAGATGAAGCATACAGAATGACCATTAATCTTGTCATTTTCTCTCGTGATTGATTACAAACGGGCGTTACTTAAGGTTTGCAACCAGAAAATAAATTTCCCCTTCACAATGAAGATAATTGATTGTACTCCCTATTGCGGCATAACGACAATATTTTTCGAGAGCTCTAATTCGATCGCGTGATATAAATGGAACATTCCATTAAATGATATTTATTATCGCTTCTCTCATTTATGAGTGTCAAAGAAATCACTACATACCAAGTGACATGCGTACGAACGTCATATCCAGTCTGTCTGATAAGCACCGTAGCAGTCATACGTTGCGCTAAACGAGCATATCATTGGAAATTCTGGAAAGAACTGGAAACTCATTAAATAAGCAAAATGTGATCGGGATTTATTCTTTAAACAGAATCCAATTCCAATTTCGGTTGCGGAAAACCCCGCATAGGTGGAGATATACCACATCAGAAGTCGATTTAGTGCCGAGCGAACGGTCTAGAGCCTTTCGCTTATTAGCGGGCCTCCTGCTTTAGTAAATGTTGGCTTAAATATCGGAAATTAATTAATTCAATAATGCTACACTTGTCGGGTGGTACAAGGCAACATTTTAATTCTCCAATTAGTTTTTTCTCTAGATTATAATTAGAAAATTACGAGGTTTTACAGAGTAGATATTGAAAGATCTCATCCTGCAGAGGATTGCTCACAGTTTTCAACATATTACTTATGATCACGCAAACACAGTCAGCGAAACAATGGTTTCTTCAACGAGCATCGAAATATTGATATGCTCGAGGTTCTTTTTGATCAGGAAGTCTGTTCAGGGTGAAGAAAATAGAACTATTTGAGTGTATGAAAATTTATCATAGCAATTTTAGATCAATGTAGAGTATATAGATGCTTGATTTAATCGCAGAAGATGAACATTGACCTTAAATTATTCTTCGCTCTCACTCACCGTGGGCATCTTGCGGTATTGGTCTGCTACTGTTTCACATTATCCTGCTTTTCGAATTTACAGTTTTCCATTTCGGAAGGGAAAACTCCTCTTCCCCAGAAAGAAAGAAATGAAAGAAAGACATTTGAAGTCTTCGACGGAAAGGAGAATGCACATCTAACAAGTCATCCAAAAAATATTTGTATAGGTAGGTAGGTAATGTACTAGATGCAAACAAACATGGAAGAACAATATTAAAAATGGCATTAAGAAGGCAACGAGAACAAAATCCCCTTCAATCGCTCCTACATTTCATTCATTGAAGATTCTTCAGAAAAAATACTTTATTGATACATATCACTTGCATAACTAACAGAGGAAAACATTGCAATAAATAAGTAATTATCATTATTTACAAAGTTAGCAATTAGAATTTCTATGGCATGCGTTTCTGTTAGTAAGAGAAATCGTATTTTCCCTCGTTAATATTTTACTATTTTGGTTTTTTTAACTAAAACTAGACCTAATGTAATTAAATGCTCCGTAGTTCATTTCTACGAAATGCGAACATTTTTTTCGTACTACCTGTACAATATAGGAGGAATGAAGCTATACGTAGTCGAGTCAGTTGAATACCTCTGAATCACTCTGGCAAATAGCTACTGGAGCACATATCCGAAAAAGCTCCGGTAAAGTATCTAAAATGGTCGGTTTTATAAAGTAGGTAGATGCGATGAAAGGGTCAGAAAGCGAAGTTATTTCGCCTTGGTCAGGATCCCTCTGTAGTATGCGGCGAGTATATAGGATCCAGCGGATAAATCGTATACTAGTGAACTCGACAATGTGCTGCGCAAAGCGATACTCGCGATATGATCTGTTAAAAAGTGCTACGATAGAAAAGAAAACAATAAGAAAACGCTCTCAGACACAGTACCTGATGATGGCTGGTTAGCTGAAACCGGTCGTGTAGTAAATTGTGTGGAAAATACGAAGTCCGTTGTATTTCATTTATTAGAAGCTGGGCTGTGATTGCTTAATACATTCCGAGAAATAGCGTTTGCGGAATACGTAATCGGTATCATGTGACCCCCTTCCACTATTTCGGCCAATCCGACAATGAGCGTAAAATAAGAGAAATAGATGCGAGGAAAAGTCTTATTAGGGACTCATTCTTTCCGCGAAAGATACGCGATAACAATAAACTAATGTGGAAAATCGATCGCTATGTCTTTTCATCCTTTGAGACACGCCAAAAGGTGGCTGGCAGAATAATTATGTTCATATGTTTGCCATTTATTCCACCGGGGGCTTTGATGTGGTATTTAAGCCTCAGGCGTCTGATTGATTCCGCGAAAGGTAGTGCCTGCCATGATTAGGGCAGTGGAAACTCGTTACTCGCAAACGGTGAACCCGTTTTCTTGGAAGGCCCTGCATCTATTTCTCAGTTTCCATTCTCGCAGGTCACTTAAATGATGGTGAGTTAAGAACAATTTTTATTACTGTGTGAAATAAGGTTCTCTGGCATTTATATTTGCATTTTTTCATTGCAAGAAAATTCCACTGCAAGAAAAAAAGTCTTGCATGCATTTTTTCTTTGCAATGGACCGTCTAATAATTTAAAATTATTCTTTCGTTAGAGAATAGATAAGCTTTTAAATTAGAGCGTATCTTCAATTAATTCATCTTATTTCATGAATCATTATACCCTCTCTTTATTAAGTACCCATTTATGAAGTACTGTTAGGGACGAGTTTATTCTTAATGTGAGATGTAACTATACTTCGGGGTTTCCCGAACGTTACTTAAACTCCGTGAAGGAGAACGTATTGATAACAATTAGATAGGAATAAGAAAAAAATAGTGTTCAAAATAAAATCCAGAGAGACCGACTTATTATTAATTTAATCACATTTCAGGTAGAAAAAATATGGTATCCTCTTTAAAATTCTTTAACAGTCCCCAGTGAAATACTAAAAGTTAACATTTGAGTAAATATGCATTTCCATCGAAAAGTAAAACGAATGATTGCTTCCGTTGGTAGTGGTATCATCAACTTTATTAATTTTTTTAATTAACATTAATCTAAATGATTCATTTTTCGAGTTTTCACAAACTTAACAAGTCAACTGAATAGCAGAGTGTTAATTAATTTTCACCGACGGATTTCATAAAATAATTCTCTGCCGCTAAAAATATATTTTTTAGATATTGTAGTTGTTGTCTGGAGCATATGTAATCATCACAACACTCTCCAGTAAGTAATGAAATACACAATTTCGTTGATTAACATTGTTGGATGCTTGGTCATGGATGAAGTAAATCATTCACCTTCCTCGTTGTTTGCTTTTGGTAACGCATAGTATTCATTAAAATTCGTTTTTAGTAATAATCGACTCCTCGCATATAGTTGTTAATATCTGGACCGTAGATAATCATCGTAACTCTTTCCAGTTAGTGATTAAATTCTCCGATTCGTTAATTAATATAGTTAAAATGTTTGTTACTAATAAAATATGCCATTATTTCTGAATGTGCACAATAGTAAATTGGGGCACATTCCGATAGCCATTATAACTGTGGGATGAAAATTATTTTACTTGAATTTGGGGAAGAAAGTTCAAGTTGGAGATTGCTGATGATCAAATCAAAGCATCTTGCATTTTGGAAGAAGAACCCTGAATCGCTACACCTTCCGGTGTTAAATTACGGGAAATTTCGCTCAGATGTGTTTATGACTTCCAATGCCGCAGCGTCAGCTTCTATTGTAGATATCCAAGGCGTTACTCGTAAGATTAAACGTGTCTGCTTGGTTACCTTCACTTGAAGTTCAGACGTTTAGGTGTGCCCTAAGAGATTGCATTGACGGTGAGTTCCTTCACTCAGAAGGCTATTCATTCAGTTGCTTCCTCACTTCTTTCTTTGGAAAGCATATGATTGGGAGAATGGAATGGCCACTGTGACATTTGCGGTCTGGAAGTAGGTAGGAAAGGGGGCGGAGGAGTATCTCCAGGTTCGATTTAGCAATCACGTAGCAAACTGAGATCATATACTTTTCCTTTGACACAACCTTCTCAAAGGGGATAAGGAGTGTAGGATTTGGGATGGAAAGTAAGATTGAAGAGCTCCGAGAGTTCTTCTTTCTCTTCCTAGGCCCTTTTTATCCTTTTGGGAAGGAGTAAGATGGAGTGGTGGATAGAAAGTCGAGGTTAAGGCAGGGAAGGAAGAGAGAAACGAGAACAAATATAAAATTATATCCCTGCCGTCGACTTAGGACACGGTTTTAATAGAGAAATCGGGAGAGGTGTTAAGTTATATGATACTTTATGAACGAAAGGCATGTTCTATTGAAAATGCAGTGTTACTATTAAGATCTTATATTTAGTTTTGAACCCTAATATTACCTACATATACAGTCATGTGCAAAAAATAACGTTTTCTTGTGACTTATGCTCGTTTGCGCACGTTTACTCAATTTTTTAACGTCTGGGAACGCCGCGAACTACTGAAATGTCTAACTATGGATTGTAACACAAAGTTGGCTTCTCTATTCTTAATTCCAAATGGAATTTATTATGGAGTAATGTAAGGGCAATTCCAAATTTGTTTCCTGTCGAAGAGTTTGCACTGATAATCTGATTTTTATCTTTTTTACGTAGAAGATGCGGCGTTCCCAGACGTTAAAAAAATGTGTAAGCGTGTGCAAACGAGCATAATTCCCAAGAAAAAATTCCATTATTAGACGAAGCTGCATACGGAGCTTTCAGTAAAACTCTTATTGTTCATGCGTTTTGTATTCCATAATGAATACACACACAAAGTTAATCAGGGATCAGGAAAAATAACATCGCCACATTGGGCTGTATTTGGCACAATGCTAAGCAATAAAACATAGCTCTTCATAAGCATGTTGAAGAAGAATTAATGGAGGTGGGCAGACACCTTAAGCGGGCACAACATTCTAAAAGGGCAACTTTAGTTTTTTTCAAATCTGGGGACTTTTAACTTCAATTACTCCAACCACCCGTACGGTCGGTGTTGGCTCTTCCTGAAATGTAACAAGCAGAGATTAACCGCTGCTCTCACCTTTAATTCGGATAGGAGTGAAAAGCTTGTTTCATGTATTTTAGGAGATTCCACAAATAGGTTATAACTTAACCGTCACCCTAATAATTTCTCTTTCGACGACCATTTTTTTATTACGTCATAAGGAATGCCTCGGAATGTAGAATAGTAAATCGAGAGTTACGAATTATGGTATTCTTGAAGTAGATAAGAAGAAGAAACACTTATAGCTAAGTTCTGTCACGTAATAAGGAAGTAATTGAGTAAATAGGAGGTAAAGTGCATCAAAGAAGTAAACTGCAGGCAAGGAAAAGGCATTAATGATCAAATTTTATCATATTCGCCGGAATTTGTGGAACAAAGTTGCAAGGAAGACCAGAATATTCTTTCTTCATTCCTTAGCATTTATGATTTTTAGTTATAGCCTCCATAAGAACTTAACGCACACATAAAATTCGGTTAGGAGATTTAAAAAACATATATTCATTTAAAACTTCTTTCCGCTCACATTCCCAGGAATTACCGCAGGACATTTTATGCTCCCTTAGCTTAATATTTAACTCTAAAGTTGATTGGTTTTTCTTTAAGGGAAGTTGCTAAGGAGTAATAAGAGGTGCATCAGGAGGAACTTGGATCACCTGCATCCGAACTCATTTCTGAAAGAATGAATGTATTACCTTTTAATATCGATCGCAGATCCCTTCGGTGTTCGCTTTCGATTAATTTACTAATAAATTACTTTCAAATTTTGTATCGATGAAAGTTAAGGCAACAATAATGAAAAACACCCTAAAACAATCTACACATATTACCGAAAACGTTATCAGCACCGAATAATAAAATAATCCCTAATAACATTTACGAAGTCGTTAACTTCCTGTTTCATTACTTTCAATACCTGAACCCACTTACGCAACATTGCAAAGGTTAGTGTTAATAGAAATATTATTACTAAAGATCCATGTGAAATATCCGAGATAAGGTTCGCCATCACTTTTTGGAACAGTTTTCTGAGATTACATATCGGGCATATTTGTGATAATGTTGGTGACAGTAGGTAAGAAAATATGACTGCTCTATGCACCTGTTCTCCTTCCGTTAGAGAATCAGCGAGTCGGAGGTCCATAACGTTGATTTTGCGGTAAAAAGACGTATTCGACTTGATTGACGATTCTAAATTGCGAATTCATTCAATCTGCACTGTCTATAACTCATACAGTTTGAGCTGCCATCGCGTATACGCAACGTTTCCATCAATGCCTTTCTTAAAATTAGGTCCGTCCTTCTAAATGGGTGTCCGCTACGGGAGCCGCTCGCGATGCTCCTACCATATCTTTAAACCGAACCCCCCACATTTGCAGAGAATACAACTACCGTTATGTTTTACATTGTCTCCTTACAGTGTTGCAACATGTTCCACTAAAGGAGTTTTATGATTATTCCGAATCTTATGTTACCCGCAGATTTTGAGTTTTTTTGCTCATGACTGTACTAAAAATGCTGTTTCTTTAAAGTTATCATCTCCGAGTCTAGCTGGATTCCCAATCTCTATTGCCATTAGCCGAGAGAAGACTAAGAATTGGACTGCGGTATGCTAAACAAGATGAGGAGTGAGGTAGTTTGCAAATAATAATCAGCAATTTATAATATAGTTTCATGACTTCAATTTGAATCCAGAACATACCTTGAAATATATAGAAACATGTCAATAGAAAATAAAACACTTTCAGCTCCTGCAGAGACTTGTTAATATTTGTCCAATTATATCATATGCATATCGATCATGAAACAATTAGCATCTCATCTAGCATCTCATTGGCAGTAAACTGACATTTAGTAATTTAAAATTTTAATAGTAAGGTATTATCCGTTTTTAATATTCAAACATATTTATTTACATATTTTCAGTGAGTATTTTTTATATCATATTTTTACTTCTGATATTGACTTTTTTGATTCTTTTCATAGTCCGTTAAATTTAGTAATGACTAACTCACCTAATTTTCTTTATTATTGAAGTAAACTGGTATATGGTACCATGTATTGTCCCTTCGCGTCACATCTGACTTAAAATCTTTGAGTGTTTTGTAATTAGAGATAAAAAAGTTGTCAACAACTATAATACATCTGAATAAATGAAGCAATGCTAAAATATTCTAATGTCTGCTTACACATAATTGTTAACATTAACATCACTTATAAGTCTTATAGTAGTCTTCTGTAGTAAATTTAAATAGCACTGATTAGTTTTTCCCCATAGAGTGATACCATATCTGATGATGCTTTCAGCTAGTATATCTTAATTTTTTAATATGTTTTTGGAATTATGATACTTAATATTTTAGTTTTGAAACTTGCTCAATAGTGTTACGATGGCAAACACTTATATTGTTGTCCAACAAACAGGTATGTGCATGCATTTTACCTTGGATTCTCTATTTGAAATATGCATGGTTTTAGTCTTGTTACCATTGATAATATTAACTTATATTGTAAAGACCACTTTACTATTTAAGGCATTCTGCATACNATTTACTGTAATTATAATAGTTTTACCAATTTACTTAAAAAAGATAAATTCACATAAAGACTCGTAGGACTGAAAGAAATTTGATGCTGAAACACCAAAGAATGTCTAGTAATTTTTTTCCGAAGTAACGTTCAAGCACAATACGGAAAAGACAAAGAAGAAAAGAAGGGATGCATGATTCGAGAAATTCAATGTGATGGGATTATATGCATGATGGCGCAGAAAAATGGGGGAATCGTAATTTAATGGATTTTTAAACAAACACAAGTACTAGTATTATTTAAAAGTCTTGCATATACTTGAATAATGCATTTAAATTACATCCACGAATTTTGCCATGGCTTAAAGTATTTGTTGTCACAATGGTCATGACGAAGATGTGTAGTCAAAAGTGTACGTATGTACATTAACCTCAACTTTTCAAGCAAATTATTCGAACATTTTATTTCCAAATATATGGGAAATCTACGGTTTACTTTTAGCATAGATAAAGACTTAATGATCCACCCTTGTCAGACCGTTCTTCTTCGAATTATGCTATGAAATACAGTCGACCATCACATAGCGCGATCTCACAAGGCGCGATTTCGTTAAGGCGCGGTTCATTATTTTTCATGCAAACTCACAAGACGCAATCTCATTTTTAATTAAGACGTGGTTTTAGTTTTTATGCAGAATTTATGAATCATGTGCTACCAGAATTCGATACATCATGCCAAGGATCATATATTACACTTTTTAAAGTAGTATATGTCGAACGGAAACAACTTAGCGAGGAAATGAATATATAACCTGTCAAAATTTTAACTTATTCTCTATTACGATACGTTTAATTGGTGTGGATATTTCTCTGGATTACTGAAGTCTACAAGTCTTTTTCATTGTAAGAATACGAAGCTATGTTTCAATTGCTCTGCTAGCCTTAGCATTCCTCCCTGAGTCTCTGAGAATATATCGGAAGGAAGAGATCATTGAGAGATTGCTGAGAGATAATTTTAGTGCGCGATATTACTCTAAAAATAATTATTCTGGAATAGAAACGAATGCATTAAGAATTAACAAAGAAGGAGAAAAAAGAGTAGCGTAGAGCCATTGCCTTAGGCAGCAAAACTGAAATTTCAGAGAATGTAGAGTAAATAATTCAAGTGTACCGAAGGAATTATGACAAAACAATTGCTGAAGATAATGCAGGAACTTATGCTGTTGAGAGTGTCAAAAGGACTTCAAAATAATTGTTTATCTGAGTGCGGTTAAAAAACCATTGTTTGTTATGAATGAAGATTGGAATCAGAGGAAAGTGCCAATGAGTTCATACACAGCAAAGCATAGGCAATAATCAACAACTTTAAAGGACGGAATATGGAACTTAACGTACTACTAACATATCTTTCAATGCAAGTTCTGAATTGGTTGAAACAGGTTGATGGTTAAAGAAACGATTCCATTTTCATGATATAAAATGAGTAGTTAAAACTACGTTTGCTGATCACTAGGTAGCCAAAACTTCCTTCCCGGAAATTTCTGCACTGATTGAGTAAAAAATTATTCTCCTTGACAAATTTTTAACTGATAAAACTGCCTTGTTCTCGAAATTGATGAGAAAATTACCTTCATTTTGGTCGGCATATGGATTAAAAATCGCTTAAGATAGTCTAACTTATCTTTTTTTTCGAATTCATACTGTGACATTGAGAGAAAACCAGTGCTAGTTTATCACGTGGAATTTTTTTGACTTTGAAGGAAATAAAGAATATGCAACAGCCTGTATACACTGTAAATCAAATCGAAGATCCAGGGTGACCGCAGCTGTGTGTGAAGACATGTTTGACAACGCGTTAGACTTCCGTGAAAGCGGTCCCGGGTTCGATTCCCGGTGGGAGCCCATGTGCGAAATGTCCTCAACTGTTGAAGCACTTTTAACAATACAACTGCTACTCAACTGTTGCTTCGTACTTAATGTCAAAAACTTAATTGGAAGAATCTAGCTTTTAAGATTCTTTAGATTCTTGGCTTTGCACCCGAACGCCCATTTATCCAAGAAAATGCAAATAAAATATCGAGGCACTTTTTCTCTTTCCGATCACTACATTCATTTCATAGCCGCTAGATCAAGGAGTTATGAAAACTTTTAAATCGTATTACGCGATGCGCACGTTCAATAACTCCTGCAGAATTTATAAATAAACGTGAGACAACGATTCTGGATTACTGGCGTTTATCTAATATTATGGTTGCAATTGGAGCCACTGAGGGTTGATGGAATGAGGTGAAGGAGTAAACACCTTTTGCTTGCCCCTGAAGAATCCGCTGTCTTGGAGTAGTGAATGATTTCCATTCCTTCAGTCGAAAACGGAATCGGCGAAATCGTCAACCTGGCGAAAGCTGTTGGGGTAGAAGAATTTGATGATTTGCAGGAGATGGAGGAAGAACAGTCGTAGGATTCCCACCAAATTGGTTGGTGGAAGAGGAATTGTTGGAATTGGTTAATTTCACCG
Organism: Ladona fulva; assembly: GCA_000376725.2. Classification (NCBI taxonomy): domain Eukaryota; kingdom Metazoa; phylum Arthropoda; class Insecta; order Odonata; family Libellulidae; genus Ladona; species Ladona fulva. The sequence continues at coordinate 163,355 of KZ308991.1, forward strand.
AAACACAGCGATTGACGATTCTGTGACTCTAAAAGAAGGTGAAGGACCGACGTTTACTACGAAAGCTCCCAAAATGTGTAATTACACTGACGAAGTCAGGAAAAAACTATATTTTCTAAATCCGAATATAGCGAGAAGGTGATAACCCAGACGTGAATTTCAGAAAGATTTACCACTGTATCGAGAGCTCAACGTAAGCATTAAGAGCGCGACAACACAGCTCGTTAAATCCTTCTTAAGGCAGTATCTCTAAAGGGATTCCTTTCCCCTAAAGTATACCTGGATCAACAACCTAATCAAGCAAATTTAAAACAAGTAATCTCAATATATATGAAAATTCCTTGTTTAATTTGATATTTAATTTATTACATCATTATAATTAATAACTTTAATACAATTAATAATAATTCCTCAAAATCATTTGTAAAATCTGCTAATACGAATATGCTGAGTTATTAAAATGAATAATTAACTTACTACACCATAATGATAATAACGCTCCGATAAGTTTACCATGTATAGTAATATTCCCTTCCGTCGACGAGTTGATTTTGCAATGAATAATCTTTCGACAAAAAGTCTCTTCGACAAGTCTTTCGACTAGTTGTCTCAATGACGAGAAGTCTCGCAATAAGTGGTCTCAGCGACGAATATTCTTTCGACTAAATGTCTTTCTCAAAAAGCGAAGGCCTTCGACCAACTGCTACCGAACCCTAGAATTCTGAAAATAATTACAACAGCTTTGTGAAACATCGTGGTTGTAAACAACTAGCTCCCCTGACCAAGGAAATTATTGAATCCGAGCCCATTCTTTTTTGTTTTCATACGCAGGAATTTAGGGCCGAGCAGAATGAATGGTAAAAAGATGATAATGATAGCTAGATTAGGCAGAAACCGGTGGTTAAAATAAACCAAGCTGTAGAACTTATAAAGTTTTATTTTACTTCACTGGTGATAATGACTCTAATCTACGCATTCGGGATATATGTGGTCCGTCTTTCTTGTTTTAGCAGGGGATCCAAACTTTGTCAGTGGATTTATTTTAGCGAAGTAGATTGGCTAGAAATGAAAGACTATGCTGCCTAGGACACGAAGTTTTCCACGCAAAGCTCTTTGAGGGCCTACGAGTTGGAGATAGCTTTAGTGTGACGACGAGAAGTCGAACTTTCGGAGTGAAGCGTGATGTGAAACAAAGTGCATGAGAATTTCAGAGTCAAAAGAGGGCAGATATCCCTCGTTTTTACTTCTTAAATGTTGTGAGTAAAAAGTACGCAGTTAGTACGCTGGATTTTGATGACAACAATGTTTTTTAAATTATCGGGAACTTAATGGGCATATAACTTTTTATAGATGTACATATAACTTTTCCTAAAAATTAATTAGAGCAAGGAAGATATAATGGCTGAACTAGAGTTCGACCACATAGAGGTCAATGTTTTGGTAAAAATTATTGAGGAATTATTTTCCGTCTGTAATTGAGTTACTTAAAACTCCAATCCTGCTTGCCAGTTGGATTTGATACCTGCTTTTCGGTAGTAATATCCAAATTTGTGAATATTTAATAAAAAATAAGCACGTATGTTAGCTGTGATTCCAAATTGAGGAATACGAAATAAAACCGCATACATCATTTGCGGTTTTAAACCAGAGAATGTCTATCGTCGAGCTTAAAATTAATCCAATTAATATGTTAACAGCATCAACGGGGGTCATTAGAAAAAGAATATGAGTTTATATTAATAACAGAATAATATAAAAGAATTGTAATGCTGAATGATGCAAGTGACACTATGTGGAACCTTACTTTATCTCTCTTTTTCTTTAGTTTTATGATTGTAGTTTAGAGACCCATATAGCTTTAGTTAGACCACTAATCATGAACGGAGACGTTACTTTTTAAACAAAACTAAAATATTTCCTCTCAAAGAAAATACGAGCATTTTAAATCCCTGGACATTGTTCAAAATAATTCATAAAATTATTAACCTTCTGAAAAAAATTTCTAACGGTCGATCATCAAAATGCTGATTCATTTTCCGAAGAAAAGATTTTCCACTAAACCTTCGGACATCCAAAAATCTCATTTACTTATTAATTCAAAAGAAATCAGCAAATGAAAATCGCTGCGCAACTTTTATTTTCACTCAACATCAACATCTCCCACTCAATCTTTCTGTTCACGCCCACTGCCACTCGCCGAAAGGAGGCTTGCATGGTGTATATGTAGATGTAGTCAAAGGAAAGCGAAGTTAATTAGTAATGAAGTTAGTAATAATTAATTGTTAAATCAGTTATTATTTATTGTGAAAGAAGATATTGCTTTATCAATTTTCACCCCAAAATGTTTCTAATTTTTATTAATGGGACAAAAACATTTACTGATTAATCTACTCGTAGAATTCAATAACTTGGCCTCGACTTCGTGGTAGTCTTCCATCATGAAGATAAATAGAAAAATCACTTCTACGCTATACCACAAAAAGTTTTTTGTGACTAGAGCATGGTTTCAACCCGTTGATGATGACCCAACGGGTTGAAACCATGGTCGTGTACTAAAAATCTTTTTGTGGTATAGCGTAGAAGTGTTTTTTCTGTTTATCTTCATGATTAATCTACTGTAATAATCAATATCGTGTGTGTACTGTAAAACCCACTAAAGACGCTACACAGGGGGCTATTCAGGTGAAACCCGCAATATAATCTATATAACGTTTTAAGCGGGATGTAAAACTTTTTATTTCTTGCAGGTGAAAAGAGCAGGGAACGTTCTTTCGGCTATTTAGTTTTTGAAAACGTTCTTTTGACTTTAAAAAGAAAAAAAGATTTTCTTTAGTTTGCTTTATTTTGCCACAGCTGGAGATGGAAAAACTAGAGAGAACGCGAACTATTTCTGTGTTAGCTCGGTTTGGTTCTTACTTGTTTTATTGATTGATTTGTTTACTTTCGTCATACTATTGACGTCATGGTTTGAATATGACCAATTCTTTGAACAAAGAGATTGGCCTCTTTTATTTCATAATTTTCACTGTACAATGAAGTAGTTTTTTCCAGAAATACCATAACGGATGAATAACGGACTGTTTAAAAAAAAAGTAAAACTATAATAAAACTGAAATAAAGAACTTAAACTGATTTTGAAGCTGGACTTTCCGCAAAAGAACTTCAGTGTTTAAATCTTTGTACCTATGTTGAAAGGTTTTATAGAAGGGAATGCTCAACTGCACACAAACGAAAGAAGTGATGTCGCAAAAACAAAATGGATTCAGGAAATATTTGAGAAGAATTTTTAGATTTGTGGCCATTTTCATGGGCAAGTTCAATATTTTTTGTGTCTTACGGAATCACGTAAACTGTTCACAATAATTCCTTAAATATATTTCTGCTTCCTCATTGAAAAGGAATAAAAAGAATACATTTTCTCTAACATTACATTTGCGATGAAGGCGAGTATGTGTCAAATGATGGATTAGAGAAAAAGTAAAAGTTATTGCAGCAAAGGAAAACTGACATGGCAGGATATTTTGAGCTCGTTTCTGAAGTCAGCAACCCAATATTAGTAATGAATAGCAATTGCTATCCATTTTACGGAAAATAATACGGTCCTGTGTTATCAATCGTGGATGATGTTTCATCAACACATCAAAAATGTTTGCAGAGCAACAAAAATCAGCAGCCGCGTGCAATGTTATTCGTTAATCACTATGAAAAAAAAGAAACGAAAATCACAGCGTTGGTAGTTGTGACAAATATACACTATTAGGGGACACTATGGTGGAACAAGTTAATTAACGGGCTTAAGCTTTCAACCCGTCAGACAGACAGACAGAACTATCACTTCCTTCAGGAATGCTGGTCATGGCTCCTGACTCAGGGTCTTATCCATGGTTTTCTTATTAAACACTTTGGGGTTCAGTTTTTAATTCTAATTCACTGGGTAGAGGAGAGCGTCTTGCTCAATTGAGGATAAGTGGTCGTGTTTAGAGGTTAATCATGCAGTGCGAATTTTGGAAGACGGTATTTGTAATAAGTTCTTTGTGGATTGTAGTTCCATATAGTAGAAAATAATGAGTTTTGAATATATTTCAGTTTTGTGTTGAATCGTTGAGTTATTTTATTTAAAAGACTGGAGAGTGGTGGGATCTTATGGAATTTGTATATCTCAGAAGTACTTGTGTGATATGGAACGTTTAGAATCTGTTTGAGTGTTTTGCTTTCGAATCGGTATAACTTCTGTAGGTAGGTCTTATATGTATAATGCCAAGTGGGTGATGCATATGTGAGAATTGGTCGTATAATTGATTGATATGTTAGTAGTTTAGTTTTTATAGTTTTGTGAGACCTGTTAAATAATATGCCAGATAAGGCGAATTTCGTTTTTGTTGCTTTTAGAATGTTTTCTTCGATATTTTGTTTCCAAGTTAATTTATCATCAAGTATTACCCCTAAAAATTTTTCGGATTTCTTGTTGGTGATGTATTTCCCTTCCATTTGAGGCTTGAATTGTCTTTATTTTTATTATTCCGACGAAAATGCATACGTGCGCATTTGCTTGGATTTATAACAATCTTCCATTTATCTGCCCAGTTTTGAATGAGGCGTAGATGCGACTGACATGTATGTTTGCTGTTTGGATCCGATGAGCTAGCGGCTATTGTTGTATCGTCAGCATATAGAAGTAGAGCAGTTTCCGGATGGCGTGGTATGTCAGAGGTGAATATGTTGAATAATGTTGGAGAGAGTATGGCCCCTTGTGGCACACCTGCTTTGATCGGTATTGCTTGAGATCTTTCGGCGTTGACCTGCGCGACGAATTTTCTGTTTTCCAGGAATGAGAATGATATTTTAGTTAGGTAGCTGGGAAGACATAGTCGTGCAATTTTGTATTTTAATCCAGTGATCCATACTTTATCAAACGCCTTTTTTATATCAAGAAGAGTACCTATGGTTGACTTTTTATGGTTGAAGCCTCTCGTTATTAATTCTGTCAAACGGAGAGTTTGATCTTAAGCTTTCAACCCGTCAATGGATTAGATATTCCATCTTCTTAGAACCATCTACCGACTTTCTTTGAAATTTTCTCTATCTATTCTTGTTTTTGAATTTATTGTAGTGACCCCATTGTTTTCGATCCCACAGAATATAATATTTTTTGTATAATTCTATAAACTCTATCGTATTCTCCACATTCCGCTTTATTATTGCAATGAGAAACACTCAAGCAAAGAGTTTCGGACGAAAGCTGAAACACGACTGAAATACGCATTGGAGACCTCATGCAGCTTAAATACACAGATTCGTATTATTTCCTTTGATGTGACGGAGAATAGCCGGCAAATAACAGATCGGGTTCGTTGGGTTCCTTTCTAACAAATTTTGATACGGATCGCAGAAACGTTTGCCGTATCCAGTATTAGGCATTCCATGCAGAAGTTACATTTCTGCGTATCGTATCCCCGTTACGTATTTTTCGCCAAAACGATACGGTGTTCTAACATCATCTTCTTTTTCCTTGTGTCATCGTTGCGTTTCATGAAAATGGACGACACGGGATTGTGGATGACTACTTTTATTCAAACACCAGCAATGAGCACACCGCAGCAAATAGCAGCAGCCGCGTATATTGTTATTCATTATTCAGTAATTGTAACGTTCCTACATCTTCGTGCTCGCGGCGGGTCGTGGGTCAAAAGAAAATAAAGAATTTTGGGCGCCAGAACGGGAAGGATTCTCCGCCCGGGCTCGGAGGGAAAAAGGGAAGGAGGGAAAGGTTCTCTCAGTTCGGGGAAGAACAAAAATCATTCACTCGATGATTTTAACTCACGACTCATCATAGAGAACCTCGACAGGAATAAAGGACGAAAGGAAGTTTAGGAAAAGGAAAAGAAATGACGTACGGATCAATACCTATATAACCTAAAATAAAGACTCCAACCAGACGCATATGTTAGCGGAGGACGGGTTATGACGTCATTTGGAGGTATACGTCTAACGTCATGCGGAGGGATACGTCTGTGACGTCGAGAATTTACTCCACCAGGGGGAACTACTTTACCTAACGAATACCGGTTTGGCAGTTATGATTTTACCGCAGAAGCGTGGGAGCTTAGCATTGGGAAGGACCACGTTATATCCGGCACTTTCGAAAACTGTAACCTATCCGGAAATAAAGTGTTATTCTGAGGACAATGGAGTTGTATTATTTAGACGGTCTCGTTGACTAAATCGCGCTACGTACATTAATAACCTTTGTATTCTGCAGGTGATAATAAGCGACTGTATTATTTTTCGGCAACTACTATTTGGGAATCTAACACGTACAGTCATGAGCAAAAATGCTCAAAAAATGCGGGTAACATAAGATTCGGGATACTCTTAAAAACTCCTTCTGCGGAACATGTTGCAACACTGTAAGGAGACAATGTCAAACATAACGGTAGTTGTATTCTCTGCAAATGTGGGTGGTTCGGTTTAAAGAAATGGTAGGAGCATCGCGGGCGGCTACCGTAGTGGACACCCATTTAGAAGGACGGACCTAATTTTAAGAAATACATTGATGGAAACATTGCGAATACGCGATGGCAGCTCAAACTGTATGAGTTATAGACAGTGCAGATTGAATTAATTCGCAATTTAGAATCGTCAATCAAGTCGAATACGTCTTTTTATCGAAAAATAACGTTATGGACCTCCGACTCGCTGATTCTCTAACGGAAGGAGAACAGGTGCATGGAGCAGTCGTATTTTCTTACCTACTGTCACCAACATTCTACTTACCTACTGTCACAACTTCACCTAGTCTCCTATCTTTTAAGGATTCCCAACCTGCATCTGACAGCACTTTGGTAACGCGAAAGCTATGTTCTGTCACGTAACAGGAAGTAATTGAGTAAATAGGAAGTAAAGTGCATCAAAGAAGTTAACTGCAGGCAAGGAAAGGGCATTTATGATTAAATTTCATCATATTCGCCGGAATTTGTGGAACAAAGTTGCAAGGAAGACCAGAATATTCTTTCTTCATTCCTTAGCATTTATGATTATTAGTTATAGCCTCCATAAGAACTTAACGCACACACAAAATTCGGTTAGGAGATTTAAATAACATATATTCATTTAAAACTTCTTTCCGCTCACATTCCCAGGAATTACCGCAGAACATATTATGCTCCCTTAGCATAATATTTCACTCTAGAGTTGATTGGTTTTTCTTTAAGAGAAGTTGCTAAGGAGTAATAAGCGGTGCATCAGGAGGAATTTGGATCACCTGCATCCGAACTCATTTCTGAAAGAATGAATGTATTACCTTTTAATATTGATCGCAGATCCCTTCGGTGTTCGCTTTCGATTAATTTACTAATTAATTACTTTCAAATTTTGTATCGATGAAAGTTAAGGCAACAATAATGAAAAACACCCTAAAACAATCTACACATATTACCGAAAACGTTATCAGCACCGAATAATAAAATAATCCCTAATAACATTTACGAAGTCGTTAACTTCCTGTTTCATTACTTTCAATACCTGAACCCACTTACGTAACATTGCAAAGGTTAGTTCTAATAGAAATATTATTACTAAAGATCCATGTGAAATATCCGAGATAAGGTTCGCCATCACTTTTTGGAACAGTTTTCTGAGATTACATATCGGGCATATTTGTGATAATGTTGGTGACAGTAGGTAAGAAAATACGACTGCTCCATGCACCTGTTCTCCTTCCGTTAGAGAATCAGTGAGTCGGAGGTCCATAACGTTATTTTTCGATAAAAAGACGTATTCGACTTGATTGACGATTCTAAATTGCGAATTAATTCAATCTGCACTGTCTATAACTCATACAGTTTGAGCTGCCATCGCGTATTCGCAACGTTTCCATCAATGTATTTCTTAAAATTAGGTCCGTCCTTCTAAATGGGTGTCCGCTACGGGAGCCGCTCGCGATGCTCCTACCATTTCTTTAAACCGAACCACCCACATTTGCAGAGAATACAACTACCGTTATGTTTGACATTGTCTCCTTACAGTGTTGCAACATGTTCCGCAGAAGGAGTTTTTAAGAGTATCCCGAATCTTATGTTACCCGCATTTTTTGAGCATTTTTGCTCATGACTGTACGTGTTAGATTCCCAAATAGTAGTTGCCGAAAAATAATACAGTCGCTTATTATCACCTGCAGAATACAAAGGTTATTAATGTACGTAGCGCGATTTAGTCAACGAGACCGTCTAAATAATACAACTCCTTATGAATCTTATGTTACCCGCAATTTTTGAGTTTTTTGCTCATGACTGTAGTATGACTTCCGCCAAACGAAAACCTCTGTCAGACCTAACGCGGCCCCACGACCAGACTGCCTTTCCCCGGGCTCGATCCCAATGACCCCCAAGTCAGCCGCAGCGCCACCAGCGGCCAAACAAAAAGAAAAAAATCAACCGAAAGAAAGTCAGCGGGCACTACACCGCCACACGAACAAGTGTCACATAATGTAAAAGTAGGAACGCATATCGTCACATTGGTGGTTGTCAAAATGATACAGTACATCCGACTGAACAGTTGCATCCAACTGATTTTGACTTTTTATTAGCTTCAGTTGATGCGACAATTTCGAAACAGGACACTTCATTCCAGAAAGTCATTCTTGCTCAAGAAAGGTTGGCGCTAACCCTACAATTTTCGGCCAACGGCGATTCATACACCATTCTCTGTACTTATTCAAAGTTTCAAAGCAAGCAGTCAGCAGGATCGTCCTAGAAGTGTGTGGAGCTCTTGTTGAAGCATTGAAAAACTACATTCAGGCAAGTTAAGCACAGCTTTATTTAAACATTACTTGTTTTCATATTATCGTATTTCCTCACCTAAGTGATTGGGTGGACATTCATTTGTATTTGGGGAAGGTGACATTTGATTTTTAACGTCACGAGTGTGTATCAATATACTTATTTGGAATCAGGGTATCATGTTGGTGGTGATGCGAGTTTTAGGAATGATTTGGATACGGGTGGATTTAGAGATGTAGATTGAGTTTTTTGTTGGAGTTGAGAGTTAAGAGGAAAAGCAGATGATGCAGTATAGCTAGCTTCTTCGATTATGAAGCTAGACACTACGGTGGCTCTGTTAAAGTAGCCTGCACTTTTGCGAGCAAAGATGTTCAAAATATCACCTTCGATTGCACAAAGAGCTATAAATTGAAACACATGCCATTTGGAGGCGACCAAATTTCCGAAATGGTAGCTATCATCTAAATTTTCTTATGCATTCTGTAGAACTTCGAAAGCGGATACAGGTGAAAGAAAAAAACCTTAGTAATTGTCCACAATATATTTCAGAAACGACCGGTTTCGCTACCAAAATAGCATCAAAGCTATGCCACCTCGGTAGCGAAACCGGTAGTATCTGAGATATATTGTGGAAAATTACTGAGGTTTTTTCTTTCACCTGTTTCGTTATGACTATCCATAAAGTGACGCCTAATCATGTACACTTCAACTTCGAAAGCCTTGTCAAGGCGCTGCTCATCAAGTGGATTCAATTTCTTCTGTTTCGAAGACCCAATGGGTGTTGATGTAATATCACGCTCTACAGCATTTCATTCGAAGATGTCTCCAGAGAGACACTCGGTTCCTTACCGTCTATCACTTCCGTTGAAGTCTCTTCCTGGATACTTGCCATTGGCAGCTGACGACGAAAAAGAAGGTACTACTTATTTTACCGTGCCATTGTAAAATAATATATTTTTTAATTAAAAAAATTAATTATGTTAAAGTTTGAATAGTATGACAAAGTTAACATGCTATTTGTTGCTGATTCAAAAAAACACAGGATTAGTGGATAAAAGTGACTGAGGAATTTGTAGCTAATAGGAGCTTTCCACACTGTGTTGGATCCCTTGACGGCAAACACATTACACTTCAGTGCACCATGTGGCAAAGAATACATTAATTATAAAGGATTTTTCAGCATTGCTATCTTTTCGCTGGTTGATAAAATAATATAACTTCCTTTTCGTCGACGTGGGATGCCAAGGAAGGATATCCGATGGTGGTGTATTCTTTAATAAAGAATTGTACAAACAAATGGGGCAAAAACGACTGAATCTCCCTGAGGCCACTCCTCTAAACCGAAAAAAAGATAGTTGCCGTATTTTTTCGTCAGAGATGAAGCCTTTGCTGTGGCGAAAAATTTGATGAAAGTTTATGCAGGTTGCTACGCGATGGGGTCAAATAAATGATTTTTAACAATAGGCTTTGTAGAGCGCGCAGAGTTGTTGAGAATTTTTTTGTCATAGCCTCCTCTGTTCTTCGTGTAATAAGGAAGTCCTTGCTGTTAAAACCGAAAAAGGATTCTTTGATAGTTCTAACAGTCACTATACTACATAATTTTTTCGCCGTTGACCTGATTCAATCGAGCTTTACAATCCGCATGGAACATTTGATTCCGAAGAAACAAGCGTCCTAACAAGTGGGTCTTGGAGAGGACGGGTTGATGATAACGGGTTCACTTTGCCCATTGAGAAGAGTTGCAGGTAGAACCAAGTTTAGTGTTTAATATAAGAGAAGAACTAGCTGATTATTTCTTGAAAGAGGGTGTGCTGATTTGGAAGAATGAACATGTGTAGTACATGGCGTTTTATGCTTTCTGTTCTCCATTATTTAATTCTGTTAAATTGGTATAAAGAGCTCAAGGCTTTTCTTACCGTATTCAGGGAAGATCTAGGATTTTTCTTGACCCATAGAAACATCAATATTTCAAAAGCGAACCAAGAACTCTTGTAAACTTCACCTGCACCTGTAAATATAGTAATTGTACGTTATAAAGGAAGCTTTGTAGATAGAAATCGTATGTACATTTTTGTAGATATAATGTTATATTCTAGAATAAATTTTCGATTCGTATACTTCGATATTTTAAGTGTTATTATATTCAACTTCTGAGGTACCTACCTTTTCCAGCGGCAGTGGTCTTCCTCATTTTCATTTTCTCCTTCCTAAAAGCTACCAAAAGATAATTCATCTTCTTCTTACAATCATCAGCAGATTTCCTGATCTAATTTTAGATTTTTTCACTCGTATCTTGATTAAGGAACTTATGTAACGATCCCGGTGCATGGGATTGTACAAGATATCGTATTCCTTTCATATTTCTATCAATTCGATTTTTTTCTAACTCTATTCCATTACTGCAATAAAAATCTCACAAGAGTTTCCGATAAAAGTTCGAAAACGACTGAAGTATACGATATATACTCGTACAGTGGCAACGGAGGCCTCCTGTAGCCCGAGGACACTTTACTACAGTGTATCGTATCATTTCCTTTGATATGACGGGTAAAAAACCGACAAATGACCGATCGGGCTTGTGGCGTTTGTTTTATGATACGTTCCTTATCAAGATTTGCAGTATCCACTGATGCGCAGCGCAACGATACGCAGAAATGCAACGATTGGATACAAGGCCTTAAGGAAAAGGCGAGGCGAGGCGGAAGGGGAGGGCTAAGGACGGCGATACAGAAAAGGTAGGAAGTTTTTTGACAATCAAATTAGGTGAACGATCGGCTGGAATAGGTCTCAGTTCATGTAGCGACTGGAAAAGTCCACCTTATGGTATAAGGGGTTAACAGAGCGTCTTAAGCTGAACTTTTACCACGTGCTACGTGTGGTAGGGATGTGCATTAGAAGAAAACCACCCACGAATCGGCATCGCTCAAAACGGGTTTATCCGTATTTATCCATCCCATATCGGCAGATCCTAAAGCCAATGCGTTAAAGAACAAATTAGAAAAGTAATATGTAGCACTTTTCGATAAGATAGCAGTATGAAACTAATTGGTCCATAAAATAATCGCTAATCAAAATTCGTCGCTACGCAATAAAGTATCCTTAGTAAGAATCGTGGTGAATTAATAATTCTCATACTAGAAGAAAAGTAGTTCAAAAAACTACTAAAAGGAGGAAGTGTTTGTATACCAGCCATTAATCAAGACCTAAGGAGAGGGTCCGGACCACACAGATTCCCCTCTAGCCACATCACACACGCACACATATCAAGCGACCTGATGATGATGCCTTGCATTGAAACCTAGGTCGTGAGTGTATATATGTATTTTGTGGCGTTGTATAAATTAAAATATCATTTCTAATATTCATTTTATTATGGATTACCACCAAGTAATGGCCGAAACTATCAACGCTAAGCCTGTACAGTCTTCAGCAAGAAAGCTTGTTTGAAAATCATCCCCCCACCATAAGCAAGAAAAAGCTTTGGAGAGGGGGCTGAGGCGACTAGGAAAAAAAGAGGAGCGAGGTAGTTTACCATTGCTTTTCTCACTGAGACAGAATGTCATAATCGGAACAAGTCCACGTGAGTGAAGCACAATGACACTACGAGTAACACCTTTTGTAACATTCAGAAAGGAGAGATCTTAATCAATGTCATTATTTAGTAATACTCATACCTCAGTAGGTTTCATATTATCACAGCCATGTACAAAATTGACACGAACGTTGATGAAAGATAAATGTTTCTCTATCCTGTAGCAAAAGACAAATTAAAAATATTCCATTCGTCAGGAGATGATAGCAGGACCATGTAACAAGTTGTAATCTGAAGCAAGAGGTACTTCGCTGCACATTCTTTTTGGTAAATTTAAGGAAGAGCTTCCGGATAGCGCGATCGTCATTAGAGAAAGGGTGCCCGATTCGATTCCCTGTAGGAGCCCATATATGTGGAATTAACTCAGCTTTCAATTCTTTTTTTTTTAAGAATATTACTCTATGAAGGAATAAAAATTCGCACATTATCAACAATGCATAATTTCATATCAGTTCTAAATTATCAGTAAATATTCTTATTCGAAGTAAGATACGGCTTGGAAAGTTTCTTCCATGTGTGTTTAATACCATTTTTAGATCTACATCTACATTAGTACCCTGCAAGCCGCCTTTCGGCGTGTGGCAGGGGGGAATAGATTACATTGGAGTAAATATTATGAAAGACTAGTTAATTGCTTCATTAATAGCTATTTTTTAAAATCAATGCATTGATTATATAAAGACATACACGTATAAAAGATTGTGGATCATACGAGGTCCTTCAAATGGGGCGTAGTTCAATTGATAGTCGATGGAGCAATTTTCGGTCAAACGTGTGGATTCTCTTTCCCACCACCAGTGTCATAGATAAGGTTTCTCCGTACCCTTTTACAAGAGGGGAAATATAATTGCTTAGGAGGTCTCGGTAAGGCACTCCATTTTCCCGAACCCATCCCGAATCACAGGAATATTCCCAACACACTCTCCCGCAGCATCCTGAAAACAGTAGTCGATCGAAGCGAGCGGAAGCAAAGTCCCTCAGGGATACTATCGAGGGGGAATACTAGGATTTTTTCCTCTCACTGCTGAGGTAAGGGTTAAGTGTTTCCACGGAAGTGGGACCTATATACCGTACAATTTGGAGCGGGTAAGATAAGGGAATAATTTCCGCTCGTTAAGTCGGAAATATAACGTCGCAGGTGTGTGCGGTTAAGTGAATGTATGGGGAGCAGTGATGGGGTAACGGGAGGCTTTTTCAGTGGAAACCTGGGCGGTGAGGTTTGAGCTTGCAAGATAAATACGAATGAGCACAAGTTTGTGAGTTATAAGTCCTCGTCTTTCGATCTTCGCCGGAGTTTATGGTCTTTTTTCCTGGGAAAGATTTATGGAGGCCGTGGTCCCTGAGAAAGCTTATCTGGAAATGCGCGAGATTAATTATCGTTGATCTATCTACGTAAAAATAGGGACATGCTTTCACGTTTTGCTGCTATTAATAGTAATAAGAAGAAAATGCGCTTCCGCGATTGAATTAGCTTAATTTGAGGAAAAAATGAAGGTTCTAACTCGAAGGATGATTAAAGCTTTTCCGCTAAATTAATTGTTCTGCCGAAGGTTTTGGCTCCATTTTCAAATTGGGAAGGAAATGATGTAAGACTGCGTTTTACGGATTAAGCAAAGGGGTCAATTCAATTGTTTGTGGTTCATTTAGAAGTAAAAATCTGTAACGTAAATTGATTATTTTGAGAATACATTGGATTGTTTTGTGCGCTCGTAATTGATACTATCGCTATTAGCAACGCAATGGGTACCCTGTTTTCATTCTTTCAATTCGGACACCACAACAATATTCCTAATTCGATCTTTATAACTGCAATTCAATTAAGAGTAGTAGGAGCTTCGCTGGTTCATTCCTCTAGCTCAGTGCTCACAAACGCTTTATCTTACTCGGCACACTTATATACCAAATCACGCATTGCGGAGCAGTGTGTAATACGTTTTCGATTTCAAATTCAAATTTAAAAATTTGAACAGACTGCGTTGGAAAATATTTAAATGTTAGTGATCTCCTAACAAACGGAATATTCTCCAAATACAGCGCGTAAATAGTACGAAATTATGATAAGGTCAATCCCGTGCATAATGCGGAATACATGGCATGAGTTTAATCACGGCAAATTAATGTGCCGCAGGACACCGATTCGGTAGCACTGTCCTAGCGAGTGCATGACTCACTATAAACTCATATGACCACACCAAACTTTTGTGCTTAGCTTTAATTATATGAAATTACTCTTTATTTTTCAATACATTTCTATACAGTTCCAATTTTAAAATAAATCAGGTTAAAATCTGGTACTATTTTCTATTTCGGATTTGCGTTCCATAAGGAACTGTCACAAGTTTTGCTATTCCCGCTCATAGCACAGGAACTGTACTGCAATTGTGGTTTGGCAAATGCATGGTCACCATATAAGAGTTATTACTGGATTTGAATTTGTGACCTCGTTTGCATGAGGTGAAGAATCTCTTATTTAGATTTACGCTTCTGTGTTATCTTCTCATTCGCCGTTGTGTACTCTCCTGAGATAACTTTCATTAAGGTTATTTTAGATCAGCCTTTGCACACTTTTTGCACTGAACTGGATATCAATTTATATTAGAAAGTCAAAGGTACAACGTACTAAAATTTATATATACAATTAGATAATCAAGACCTAAGGAGAGGGTCCGGACCACACAGATTCCCCTCTAGCCACATCACACACGCACACATATCAAGCGACCTGATGATGATGCCTTGCATTGAAACCTAGGTCGTGAGTGTATATATGTATTTTGTGGCGTTGTATAAATTAAAATATCATTTCTAATATTCATTTTATTATGGATTACCACCAAGTAATGGCCGAAACTATCAACGCTAAGCCTGTACAGTCTTCAGCAAGAAAGCTTGTTTGAAAATCATCCCCCCACCATAAGCAAGAAAAAGCTTTGGAGAGGGGGCTGAGGCGACTAGGAAAAAAAGAGGAGCGAGGTAGTTTACCATTGCTTTTCTCACTGAGACAGAATGTCATAATCGGAACAAGTCCACGTGAGTGAAGCACAATGNCAGCTTTTTTGTCTTAGAAATATCTTTCGATTTAGCGAATATTCCGGTAAATACAAATTCTGTCTTTATAGCTGCATAAAATTAATTTAACAATGTTAGTCAGATGAGAGAAACAGAAATTAATTTTTAATATATCTCAAAATTACAACTTGGACAATATCGAAATAAGAATCTTTAACTTATACATCCTCATCCTACTCTAAATAACCAAATCATGAAGTTTACCTTCTATCGTCCATCTATGGCACTCTATAGAATATGTCGTTGCTCTTAACATGAAGTTTTTCCAGATTAAATATAGTTAGAATACAGGGCTCCCGGTCAGCCAAGTGGGCAACGTGTTCGACTTCGGCGAAAGCCGTCCCGGGTTCGATTCCTGGTGAGGGCCCACGTGCGAGATGACCAAAGCAGTCGAAGCACTTTTAAAAGTACAACTACTACAGTTAGAATGCAGTTGCATTTAATTGGTAAATGATTAAATTATTTTATAGAAATACGCTGATTACATCCAACCATATTTGTCTCTTACATTACCATATACTCTGAAATCGATAATTGGAAGTATGCTCTATAACAGTTTAAATCACGAGGCATAAGGGAATGAGGGAAAATTTGATCCTCATTGGTGTCACCTGGAAAAAACCTCGGGATTGTTTTCAGTAAGTTCGGAATGTCTGATTCCCTTTGTAAAAAAGCTGTATGTTATTCTTTTGAGCAGAGCATGTTATTCTTTTGATTCTATTTATACTAAAAGTAAAGATAAATTAATCAAAATGTTATGAATATAGAAAAGACCCAAATGTTAGAATTTAGCCACAATTTGAGATTGAAAAAGTTTTATATTCGATACTTAATAGCGTAAAGTAAATTGGATTTTTTAAAAATTTAAAAACACGGGCGGACGGAAGGAATATTTTTTATAAGTTCCGATAAATATTCTTATTTAAAATTAAATGTACATCTCGCTGATAAAGGATTCTACTTATTTTGTATTATTTTTATCTTTTCATTAGTTGTTATAGTTTTGGGATGAATATCCAGGTATCCAAAATTAATTTTTTTTTCAACATATAAGATTAGGTAAAAGAAATGTTAAAAAAAAAGAAATATCTCAAAGTTGGAGGAAACGTATCTATGTAGCAATGGAAATTTCTACGATGTAGAAAAAAGTAAGTATTTAAAATTTTATTCGGAGGTGGTATTAGAATATTTTGTACTGGGCCATAGATTTTTGTGGAGGATTCGGACAAATGAAGAAATAAATGATCCTATTCAAGGAGAGAACATTGTTCGATTCATTAAAGCCCAGAGGATCAGGTGGCTTGGACATCTACACCGCATGGAACCCTTAAGATCCGTTAAGAAAATCGATGACTAGAGACCCACAGAGGGAAGACCAAAAGGCAGGCCTCGTAAAAGATGGTAAGATGGAGTGGTAGAAGATCTGAGAAAAATGGGAGTCAGGAACTGGAGGACCGTCGCTACTGATGGAAACGCCTGGAGAAGAGTCGTGAAGCAGGCCAAGGTCCACGGAGGACTGTAGCGCCAGAGGAAAAGAGGAAGAATTAGAATATAACCTGAACTCTTTTGGTATTTTTCTGATTGTTCGTTATTGCTGCATTTAACACCAAGTCTCACTTCCAAATGTCAAAACTGGTAGAATGCATAGGTTGAAGGCCTTTCTATTCCAGACCATTGGCATTTTCGACTTCAGAATTTGGTTGTCCTTTCGAAATCACTCCTGCCTAGTTTCATTCTTCCATTCACTCAATCCTGTTTTTCTCTCCTGGCGTAAACAGTTGTCCCAGGTAAGTGAATTTGGAACAAATAGCAAGGGTTATCTCTTGTAGTTAATTGGTAATTGTGCTGCAAAAGAATTATACACTATCTTAGTTTTCGATAAGTTTACTCTGAGTCCCCGCCGTGTTCAGTTCTTGGAGTCTTGATGCTAGATCACCAACGTTGGTTCCAAAGAGTACTGTATCAACTGTGAAACGTAGATGACTGATGTACTCTCCATCGATTCGTAGACCTTTTTCCACACATTCTAGTGTTTTAAAAACTTCTTCCAGAACGGGAGTAAAAAGAATTGGTGAAAGGCAGTCGCCTTGTCTCACTCCCTTCTCAATCCGGAATTCCTCTGTTTCTTCATACAGCATTATAGAGGCCGTGGCACCCATATAGATGCTGTGTAAAAGTTGGATGTACTTGGCATCTATTCCTTGTTTTCCCAGTGCTTCCAGTGTGGAGGAGGTACTTACCGAGTCAAAAGCCTGTTATAGTCCACGAAATCGAGTATTAGTGGCATCTCGTATTCGTTCATTCTGCTGATAATTTCTTGCAGCGTGTGGATGTGATCCATAGTGCTGATTCCCTTGCGGAATCTAGCTTATTCTCTGGGCTGAGTAGCTGCCAGGGAGATTTTCAGACGTGCATGTATTACTCTCATGAATGATTAGTAATTAACAGGAAGGAGGTTATGGGACGCTGGTTCTTCAAGTCTTCCTTGCTTCCTTTCTTGTGCAAAAGGACAATCTTTGCATTATTCCATTCCTTGGGAATTTTCCCTAGTCTAAGGCACTTAGTGAATAACTGCGCTAAAAGGGGAGAAATCTCTGTAACACCAAGTTTCAGATATTCTGCCAAAACTCCATCTGCTCCTCCTGCCTTTCCATTCTTCACCTTCTTGATGGCCTCTGTTACTTCTTCTGGCAGAATAGAGGGGGGGATTTACTGAGTTTTGTGTGTCTTCTTGGTTTTCTTCTTCAATATTTTCTATCTTCTTTTATAAGTTGGTGAAATATTCTCCTACTGTCCTCAGTATTGCTTTTCCATTGGAAGTTGTTGTGTCATCTTGTTTCCTTCCTATTTCTGGGCGTTGTCTGACCCTCTTCATCCTTTTGTTGTTCTCTATAACCTCTTGCACAATTTTTTCGATAACATTCCTCACATCTTCCTTTATTGCCACTCTGATAGGCTTGCATAGCTCGACATATTCGACACATTCTTTTTGCAAGTCATAGTGCTGCAGATGCTTTTGCTGTTTCATTATTTTCCTGGCTCTGTCGCAGAACTTCTTGTCCTTTGGTCTTTTTAGTGCGCTTGCTTTTTCTTCTGCCGCTTCCTTCAGGACTTCCTTGACTTTTGCTTCCAGTTCTACTTCTTGAAGTTCTGAAAACCTATTTCCAAGTTTCAGCTGGAACTCTTTCTGATTTTCTTCCAATTTTGCAATACTTGCCTCCTGGTTTCTGCTTGAGACCCACTTCTTGCGCTCCGTTCAGACGTTGATCCTCATTCTGCATCTAACAATCTGTGGTCACTTCCTGTGTTGAAGTCGTTCAAAACTTTACAATTAGTAACTGTGTCGATTTCGTTAACCAGTACGTAGTCTATTTAGTTTTTTACTCAATTAGGATCACTCTAAGTCCACTTCCTTGTAGGATTCTTCTTGAAAGATGTATTCGTTATGTACATATAGGTGCACTCTGCAAACTCTACCAGGCGGTGACCTCTTTCATTTCTCCGGCCCAGTTCATGTTTTTCTGTGACATCATCATCTGCTTCTTGCTTACCAACACGAGCGTTAAAATTGCCCATGATTATTTTATAATAGTGGTCTTCCTTATCATGTTCAGTGCCGAGCTTCTGGTAGAAATTTCCTCTTCTCTGCTTGTTGCTGCTGGTGCATAAACTTGGATGATCTGAGCAGAGTAACGCTTATTTATCCTGAGGATGAGCTAACATATTCTGTCAGATATACTTCTACATTATTTTTCCATTTTTTTGTTGATCAAGTCTTGCATTCTTTTTCACCGATAATAGTATAAATGCTCTTTTTTCAGCGTAACCAGTTCTTTTGATTTTCTTCCTACTTCACTGAGTCCGATGACATCCCATTTTATCTTTTCTGCTTTATTAAGTAGTTCCGGAAGTCGATCTTCACCCTTCAAGCTGCGGCAGTTGTAGGTTGCGAAGTGTAGGGGGTTATTTCTTTTCTTAATAATGGACATCTGTAATGCCACCACCTCCCGGAACTCCGAGTGGGTTGTGCTTTCGTCCCGATACATTTTCATTAAAGAAGATCATCATGATAAATTTTATTTGCGCCTAGAGCGTAAAAGACAGTGATTCACCAGGCTGTCTTACTGCCGGTTGGTGAACGAATGAGTGCCACTCTCACTATTTGGCCGGAGGCATTGTTGAAGCCTTCTTAGCATGGTTGAACCGGATCTATACATCGCCTCCAAACCTCGTTTAAACCCCTCCGCCCCGATGAGGCAATGAACTGTGGCAGTATGAGAAGGGGATATGTATATATTTAAATTAAGTTCCACAGTGTTTGACGGGAGGGTTTACTATTATTCTATAAAAAGAGATTAAATTGTAAAGGAGCCATTTTAGATAACATTACGGGATTCTATGGATCTAAAGATATGTATCTGTACTGGTTTCATATAAATACAGCTAAAAATTTAGGCGTTGAGGAAATAACTTATAAATACTGGTACCTTGATGAAGATATTACGTAAAATCACAAGAAGTTTTTGGCGTCGAACGAAGCGTATTTGGACAATATAAGGAATATTTTGAGGTCTGAACAGTATATGTGGTTACGAACTTTTCAAATTTTAAGCTTTAATTTAACTTCAATACTGTTTCACTCCTCAGGTGTTATAGCTGAGACTGGTTATAGAGTTTATTATGAAGATGTATTAAATAATCATCTCTTTCTGTAGAATCAAAGTTAAATACGAACAATACTTTTGTAGAATGATGGAGATTCATTTCAACAAAGGTGTTTTACCAAAGCAGGATGCAAAGTTCCACAATGTCTAGGATGCTTGCAGCTGAGATTGGTAAGAGCTAACCGAGTATAAAATACGATTATTTGCTCACAGAGTCAAGGAAAGATGAACGCTAAAAAAAGGAACCAGCAAACGATAGAAATCTTTAGTTCGAGAATCTAGAAGTTTGGGTATAAGCTGGTAGCATGGCTTTTGGAGATGAAGGACGAAAGAAAAATATCCCTTAGAAAGTAAAAGACCGTCAACGCAGGAAAGGATGTAGAATTCTGGAAGTATGCGATAATAAGGTCAGATGAAACGTTGTTTTTAGCTTCAATGAAAGCTCGGAAGAGCAGACAGGTTTTCACCGAGTCTACTGCCACTCGAATTTTTTCTGCTTTCACAGCAGACGCTCCGATTTTTTTCCAGGAAAAAGTTAGTCCTGTTGTGCCACTCAGTACTTCACACAAAACACGGAGAAGCTAATTTTCTGTAGGTTTATTTTTCCCGAGTGGAACGGTCGAGTGTGAGTGGTAGGAGGTAAAGCTTTAAGTGATGTATGATAGCGGGAAGGGAAAAATTATGTCCGAGACAGCCGACTTCAAAATGCCCAGAGACAAAGTTAACGGATTCATTTCGGAAACAAGAGGGATGTGTATAAAACGCCTTGTGGTTATACTACTGCAGGCAGTATCTCAGCCATATCTTTTCCCTTTGCTTTTTATTTAGATTTCAACTTCTTGGCGTCACAGAATTGCAAAGATATTTTTCAACTTGTAAAGAATGCCTTTCCTATCCTGAAAATTACCTCACTGAACACGAATTTTTTTGTTGTTGAATATCAGTCCTTCCCGTTATCAGTCGTTTCAGGAGAGTAATTCTCATGCACCAGCTGGAAATGGCACCTCATGGTGGAGTAAATTACAGTTGTAGTCACTAGATAATTTCGGGTTCGGATAGAGTTAAGACTTCATTATTCCTCATGTTTCTTTGTTTGTTTTATCTAACGGTTACCTTGTATTAGATATTTTGATTAAAATTATAATTGTTTTAATGGAATCTTTGAACAGAATATACGTGAATTTAGTGAATTACTGTCCTATCCAACACGTTATCTTATCGAACGTGTAAGAAAAGACTTTTCTCTCTCTCTCTCGGTGAAGAATTTAGTGTGGGATGTAAATACTAAGTAGGTAGATAGAGAGACCCTTTACTGGCGAGGTTAGGCCCATGTGGGCATTTCTTCCACCTCACCTCGTATGTCATTGTGCTATGTATAAAATATAATTATAACTAAAAGTATGAGTGCGGTGTGGGAAAAATCGTGCAATTGAAGGTTGAAAAAGATATAAAAAAACCAATGAAAACACCTACAGAAAAGGGGGGTGAAAAAAACCCGTAAAAATACTCATTATGGAAAGAGTGAGTTATCGTTTTTTAAATCATTTTCTCTGTACATAGCTTATACCTGTCATAATTATGTGCTCATATGACTTTTTATGAAGTTTTTTCCTATTAACTTTTAATAGAAGGGGATTTGTCACACAAGGATCGTGAAATTGTCTTCTTCAATATTTTGTATAATTGCAATTTTTGTTCAATTTTTCTGAATGGTATCATGATTTAAATTATTATCCTACTCTATGTCTTAGTGTACATAATTCGCTATTGATTTACATAATTAGACTTTTTAGGACGACCCTCACAAATATCAACACTTGAAATAATGGAAGAAAACTAATTTCCACAGGAATATAATTCAACGACCGGTTTCAGCATAGAGCCATCATCAGGTGGACGATTTCATTATTTTATTCATTAAAATTTATTCATTATTTACTTCATTATGTCGTTCCACGAAGTACGGCCGGCCGAAGTTGTGGCTTACTCGCATTAAAACCTTTACGTTACCTACATTTCCAGATGTAGAGATGAAGAAACAACCCGATTCTTTGAGTACAAATTCTATGTTGTTATATTTGCTCGCAAGAACGTATACTTGTTTATATCGTATGAATAGTACCTCGTGTTTTGAACGCGATGTATTAATGTTTCAGAAAAAAAATTCTTCCCTGTCCAAAACTCCGAGATACCGGCGGTCCTCGGCAGAGAGATTTAAGTGAGAAAGAGTCATATCAAGCTGGGTCTAGAGTAAAGGGGGAAATCTCTACTTTTTCTACTGCGAAACAGCTTCTTAGGTCCCCTTCTTGCCCACGCTTACAGGCTAAAGTAAAGATCTTTTTATCTCCCTCATTACGTGCTTTTGTACTTTTTCTTTCCTTCGTCTTTTCATTTCTTTCTCTCACCTAAAAGGAAGCTGCCAGAATTAACTACAATAAATTTTCTTTGTTTTGAATTGTTGGCAAAAAGGTATGTTTCTTTAGTATTCCAAAGGAGGAATCGATTAAATAATCGGCATGTACTGTAGCTCAAAGAAAAAATGAAAGTGTAATTTGAGATTTTTCTTGCATACCTTGATGATCCGTGTTGTGATTTTAAAGGACTGGGATCAAAATTTTGCTGGAGCAAAACCATTTTGACCAAAATTTTGCTGTAACCGCTGACTTGAACTTTATAAAGAGATTAGAGAATCATTCATAGTTCGTCTACCTAAAGGAAAACGGTGCGACACAGCAGTTCATTATTTGCAGTGTTCATATGCATATCGACTTGAGTATTTGCTGAAAAGATTGTGGACTGTGACATGCTTTCCTATTAAGACTTATGTAAGCATGCATATATGCATACATAAGAACTCCAAGAGAATTCAAAGAATTGGTAACGTAATGCATTATGGATGATTCATTGGCAACTGTTATGAAAAGATAATTGTTTTCCATGGTTGGTGTAGTAATTGTGGTTATGTTTGTGGTAGGGTTGGATACATCCATTGAACAGAAGAAGTTCTTTTTAGAAGTTATCATCGTTCATTGATCCATTGTTATTATGGCCCATTCATCCGCTCTACGGACGTCACTCCATTCAAAAGATTCGGAGCAGAAATATGAAAAAAGCTCGTAAAGGGACGCTCTCTTGTAAAAATTAAGCAAAATTTTCGAAATAATGGGAGAGAGGGCATGTATAGGTCAATTTTTCCTATATTGATGAGAGTATATATTACAATACGTGTACAACAAATTAGTAATTTAACTATTTAAAACATTGGAATCTTTTGGAGAGAATAACGAATTTCTTAAATTAGGCTTTGTGATTCGATTACGCATGTTTTTGGCTCATTTTTATAAATAAATAAATTCTGAAACAGTTTTGAAATGGGGATTCGCTCCAAAGCTTATTTGCAAATTACTTAAAAAAATATGAAAATACGCTCATCCGGATATGTAAAATTAATAAATACACAATACACCAAGGTATCGCTACTCCGCTGTACGGGGCTTATTTAATTAACCGGGTCTCCCGATGGAAAATTGGATAATGGGTTCGCCTTTCATGAAAGCTGTCCCGGGTTCTGTTCTTGACGGAGACTCACGTGCGAAATGATCGAAACTGTTGAAGTACTTTGAAAAATAAACTGCATCGCTAGTATTTATTTGGGGCTCTCGGATAGCCAAGTGGTTCTCCGGTAGAATCGGTCCCGCTTTCGATTCCCGATGAGGGCCCGCATTTGCGAAATAACCTAAGTCATCGAAGCACTTTTAAGAGTATAATTATTATACTAGTAATTATTTAACCTATTTTTGTCACAAAATACGGCATATCCTTGAGATTATACAACCCACGGCCCAAGTAAAACGTACGAATATTCCGGGTTCTAGGATGCTCGCCATGTTTATATGGCTTATATGCATGTATGGCAGATATGCATTCATTTTAACCTCATCGGGATGCATCAATTCCACAAAGAACAACTGTGTTGTTCTTTCGGATAGTTAAAAGTTCTGTTTTTTTTAAATGAATTGTAATTCATCGAAAATCATTAGATGTATCTATTGCAGCAATGGGTGTATGTAAGTTAACTGCAAAGATGAGGCAAAGGAAGTATCTTAGAACGTTTAGTTGTGCACCTTTAACATCCAAAAAAATGCAACAGTTAAAAATGTCGATGTGACTGGGACTTGAACCCAAGTCTTCCACTCCCGGCTAGATATTCTAAGCACTCCAATTCCAGTAGTAGTGAAGGAAGGATGGATAGATGTTGGTTTAAAAAGTGGGAGATCTGTATTGGAGTCTTTGTAATGTCGTTGATTCTATAAGGTCTTTATTAAGGCGAGAATGAGACTAAAAAGTCTCTCCTTCCATCTAACCAGTCTTCAATACTATTACATAAACATAAATAAATTTGTATATAGAAATAGAGAGAAGCACTTCTAGGGATATAATGTCAGCGTAAAGGTTCACTTTTTTGATTGATTCCAGTCAATATTTAGTATTTCACTTCGGTTACCATCGGTTGCCATGGAAAATTGTTAGAAACATTCAGAAAAGACAAATATCCAAGGCCGAGAGGAACTGCTCAAAGGTCCACATGTAGACCGCTCATCACGGTTTGGATGTACATACTTAAATAAGTAATTGGCTGCATATCTGTGCCTTTAAGCAGGAAGTTTTGATAATCATTCATATTCTCAAAACAATTATTGCAGGTATAAGAAACACATTTTTTAAATCATAAGTGCATGAACCGTATTTATGAATTGCGAAGAACAATTCTTATCGTAAAAACTAATTTCTTCAATTCCTACTGCTTCGTAAACCAGTCCCTGCACTGGGGTAAGTTTATATAATTCGAAGGACTTCGCATGAAGCCTTAGGTCGCAAATTATATAGGAAAACTTCAATCTCGGTATTTGTAAAATTAGATACTTCGCTGAATGATTTTCTTTCTGACTGAAATCTAAATTACAGATCCGCAATTCTAGCAGTTCCTTCCGGTTTTGAAATTATTTATCACTTGTAACCAAACACTATCTACATCTACATAAGTACCCTGCAAGCCGCCTTCCGGCGTGTAGCAGGGGGTGTAAACACCAAGAGTAGAATTATCGCGGAAAAAAAGAGTCTCTAAAACGACTTGTCCTCGCGTCTATTTCTCTTATTTTACGCTCACTGTCGGATCGGGCAAAGTAGCAGGGGGTCGCATAATATCAATTACGTCATCCAAAAATGTATTTCCTCTGAATTTATCTAGCAATCGCAGCCTAGCATCTAATATCCTTTCTTTCAATGATTCCCAACCTGCTTCTGAGAGCATTTGCGTTACGCTTGCTTCTCTATCGTAGCACTTTTTAACAAAACGTATCGCCTTACGCTGCGCTTTCTCGAGTTCGCGAGAGTTCGTTTCATCCGCTGGGTCCCATATACTCGCCGCATATTCCAGATGGGGCCTAACTAACGTGAAATAGCATCGCTCTCTAACTTTTTCATCGCATCTACCTACAATACGCTTTATAAAACCGAGCTTTTTAGTTGCTTTACCGCATATTTTTCGAATGTGTGTGCTCCAGTTTAAGTTATTTGTTAGGGTGATTCCAAGATATCCTACTGAGTCGACTACATTTAAATTCGTTCCACTAATTTTGTACGGGCGGTTCTGACACAATTGTTTCCTTTCGAAGAAATTTACAACAGAACATTTATCTACATTAAGATCTAGTTGCCATTTTTCGCACCACATCTATCTAATTGCTCAAGTTATCCTGAAAATTATTCCTTACAAAATTAGCGACAAGAGAACATTCAAGTCCATCGTGCTTGCGCGAAGGAAATTCTCTTTAAAGCGTAAAATAGAAACATCTCTTGCGTGTGTTAAAAAAATGAATATTTTGAACGATTTCAAAAATTCTAAGATGAATATTTAGTAGAAAATATATAATGCATTATCTGATTAGTGGTTCAAATAAGATCCTTTCTAAAAGTAGCTGTTTAAAAATATTTCCCTATAAAAATAAAATGTTCCAGCAATGCATATTGATATTGCCATTCGCATTAAGAATATGTATCGTTATTTGTATCTAAAAATAAAAATGGCCGAAAAGATGCAGCAATTGCCTCCTCCTCATTATGTATATCATAATGACACGGCGTTAAAAGAATGGAAAATCCTTATATTTTGCAGATATTTAAGGACTAAGGTGAATAAAATTGTAGACGGCCTTTTCAACCTGTAATTTTGTGCAGACGTGCACTGCTGTTCTTGACATGAATAACGTCGGTGTTCGGTATATCATGTTGAAATCTGAGTGTAGTGAAAACTGTGCATATCTCTGAGTACAAAAGACAAAGTATAAACGAGCTACAGAGTATCCGCTTTGAGTTCTATACCGATTCTAGATAGTGCTGTTACTTCAAAAGCATCGCCGCTATGCTTTCATTGACTCAGTTTGATGAAGTTGATAGCAGCTAAACCTATTTCCACCAAAGATTAAGGTAAAATAAAGATAAATGTTAAAGATTGAAATATAAATGTATTGGAATTTTTATCAACGTCAATCATTGTGTATTTGTTGGAGTTTTGTTCAAAATCCTCCTTTTCCAAATTCTGTTGGTGTATAGATATAATGTGGTCGGTCAGTCCCTTTTGTTTTGTTGCTCATCGGCTTCAAGGAAGTCATTATGAGCGGTGGAAACCCTCTAAGGCAGTTATAACCCCCGAATAAGGCTAATAGAATTGTTTGTTACTTTAAGAAGTATTGGAGATAGGCTTTTATATTTGAAGTAATCTAACCTAACCTAACCTAAACATAACTAGGTAATGAAGGTATAACTAAAACTAATTATTTACAGCTTTTTTATAGATCGATGTTAGAGGGCTGCCAACGGTTCAGTAGGGTTGCGGGAAGCCATTTGCCTCCGCGGAGGTATCACAGCGTCGGAAACTCTCGTAGATATCACTTATACAGTCACAGATTATATAGAAACATTTTGACGAAAACGGCCCTTTTCAGGGCCAGAGTGCGCACGAGTGAAAAAATAACACTTTTTATTTTGTAGACACTTTATATCGATGAGGGAACACATGTCGAGCCGTAGTAGAACACACTTCAAGTCTTCTGGCCTCTAACAATCGTCACCAGGAGTCCAGAAGCGCATAGATATAATAAGATCTATACATATATATATATTGAACTATTTACTTAAAATTGGGCGCTTGATGTTAGAACATATGTAAAATTCAAGTAATGACAAACAATGTTCTCTGAACAATTAACCAGAAATATTCTAAGAATTACTCTATCTTAGATGTTGTACGCTTTTTAACAAAGGAAGTATTCACGAATGAAAAATTCAAAAATCTAACGAAAAGAAATGTTACCTTTTACAAGTCATGCCCACTGCCGAAAGGCAACTGGCAGGGCACATATCGTGTATAGATTTTATTTTCAGAAAGAAACTCCTTTCGACATTGAGTTAGTCAGCCAAATCTCTATCACAAGAAAACAATAAAAGTTCAATGTAAAATTTTATTATCGAAGTAATTATAAATACAGAATTGATTGAGGTGATATAACATTGCAAGAATAAGACGAAAAATGTTATATTAAGCTAATTGATCCTTAGCATCTAAACGAAGTCTTTTGAGTTTGTTTGAAGTGACGGACAGGTCCAAAAGACAACCAAAATATGTCTAAAGAATGCGGCGAAATGTTCTTTTTTGTTCTTTTAATAATTTTCGTGGATTACATAATTTAAATGTTATGCTGTTTAATAATTATTTTTTAAATTCGAAATTGCCCATGGTCAGATTTTCTAGATTTATGATTATCTCTGTTTAATGCCTTTCCCACAGAACTGCTATTATTTATTGGGATTGGATATTTCTCCAACTTTCTTCTAACTAGCTGTGAAACAAAGATGTGATGCTTAGATTTTGTCAATGGAGTCGTGTATGATATCTTTACCATATGCTACTGATTCTTATCCGGTACTTCGCGGCCTCCTCAAGTGTTTATCCTCAATGCTCTAAGGGACCGCAGGTTATGGCTTGCCATCTATGTATACATAAAATAAATTTGTAGTTAAGATGAAAATTAAATTTGGCATAATCATATTAAACTAGCTGGACTAAACATCTGATGTTACGCTGTAATTCAAACAGGAATTGGTCTCGGCTCGTCGAAAATAATTTCTACAGCACCGGTATTGGTCGTCAGAAGTATATTTAAACAAAATGTGTGCATTGAGGCCACGAAAGGAAGTCTGAAACAATGCGGGAGCGCTATAGAGGGATTAGGCTAAGAAGATGGAGAAATCTGATATAAATATAACAGGAATAAATTTGACTCTTGGAGCAGTGAAGTTAATTTATTTTATGTTTATGAAATGTATTGCTAGCTGACCTGCTATTTGGTATTAGACCGATTTGGTCGATCCATTTCAGCGGTAACAGTCATTACCTTATTTCAGCCGGTTGACTGGAAACTCCGCAAGACATTGAGTAATAACTCATGACATCCCACGGGATCTTTTTTTTTAAGAAATGAGGTCCTAGATTCACCAATCTGCTGGCGACAAACGTCAGCGTAGGAGAAGAAAATCATCTATCACTCCAACTATCCCTGCTTTAGAGATTGAAGATAAAGCGACGGATCTAAAGGAAAAAAAATGAGGAAGAGTCAGTGGAATAAAAGGGAACCACTGAGTAGATTTATTAGGTTAAATTATTCGCTTAATATGATGGATTAACCTCTTATCAATTCTAACGTTTCCCCGAAACAGGACAACTAAAACAGAAACCCAATGCTAGAGTCGAAGGAAGAGATTAAAAAGATGGTTTGCTTTACGAAAAACTTCTTGTTTGCGTAAGAGAAAGTTTTAATTGACTAATGCGTTAGTTTAATAGATTTTTGAAGTGCAAACAGCTCGAGGTAGCTCGATTACCCAGCTGCGAATCCTTATTCAGTGCGACTGATTGATCTTGGTTGAAAATATTTATCATCTTCAGAAATGGACATATGAAACTTTAGTGTGCTTTTGATTTCTCGAAAGAAAATTTTAATTTCATATTTTGTTGGTTATATAATAACAAATCAGAGTTGCCCACACTTAACTCGCGGATACACGAGGAATTCTTTAAGATCTGTTACTGAAAGTTAAGTCTTTATTTCGGGTGCCGAATATTCCCAAGTAAGCATATAAACAATATTTGGTTTAAGATTCTTTAACCCTAAATTAAAAGATCTAAACCATGATTCAATCTAGCCCAATTGGTTTGTTTTTGATCCTAAACTAATGGATTGGATTGTAAAATTATAGAAAATTATGATAAAAAGGTACATGATTGGTAATAAAACTCTCTGTAGAACAGGCGATGAGCACTAAAATACTTAACTGCCCTTACTAAACGTATGGTTCTAGATGCATTTACTAGATAATTTAAATTGCATTAGTACCTCAAATCTGAAGTTTGATATATTCAGTTGTAGAATCTGTGTCGCAGATGAAACATAGGGAAACAATCTGTAGAAATCAGAAATTAAAATTATTTAATTAGAATCATTTGTGTAAAGAAAAGTAGTGGTTCTTGCGCAAAAAGAGGGCAGCTTCTTTTGTACACCCATGACTTTAGATGATTGAAATTTAGCATTATCTGCAACGGAAAGCTGTATTTTTGCTAGTCTTTAATGTTGTCTCTGTAAGGGCATGGCATATTACAGGTATTTCTCATCGTTTACAAATTAACAAAGAGAAACTCCTTCAACGCCGTCGTAGCCAACGCTGGCTGATCTGTAGGTAAAGAGGATCTCAACTATCTAATTATTTCGGAGCCATAAGAGTAGGTAATTCGTTCTCTTTCGTTTTAAGATGTCATTGACAGATGAACGGAAAATTTACTCTTGTTTACCTAAGCCTTTCTTAAAAATCGCATTGTTAAATCTAATTTGCAATTCATGTTCAAAAAGAGAAATTTGACGAAATAGAGTTATCGTTACATAATAAGGGAGCTTTGAAGTGACATCGCTTGTGTTCATAAACAATGAGTCAGAAAACAGTAGTTGAACAGTAAAATGATGATATCTTTACAAGGCTATTCTCGTTTAGCATTTTAAATGTGTATCTAATTGAAAGAAGATAATGGCTTTAAATTCAGGTTATCGTAGTCTTATGAAAAGAAGTTTGCTTTTGGCGTACTGAAAGAGCTTGCTAGGATGAATATTCAGTTTATTTACTTTAGTATGATAAATAGGTAATTAGCCTTTATATTTTTCTTTTACTTATTTGCGGAAATGACAATAGGAAATAAACAGGATTATGCCATGGTAGCTGGGAATTAATTGGATAACTTATCGTCTTTGGTGAATTATAGTTGTTATCTGAATTTAAACGCCATTCGAGATAAAATACTGTCGCTATTCCTTTGCAATTAATTCAGAGTAGAGCTATTTTCAAAGTCATTCTTTGTCTCTCGTAGCGTCGAGCAGGATATGCGGTTTCTCGATTCAGTATTTGCATGATTATCACTTACACATCATTGTGCTGCAAAATATAATTATGTTTTGAATGAATTAATATACCAATACTCCTGCGTAAATATTTTAAATCTGAATTGGAACCGTAAAAATCTAATTTTTTCAGAGGCTGCTTTTTTATTCCAAGTTGCTTGTGATTCGATTACGCATGTTTTTGGCTCATTTTTATAAATAAATAAATTCTGAAACAGTTTTGAAATGGGGATTCGCTCCAAAGCTTATTTGCAAATTACTTAAAAAAATATGAAAATACGCTCATCCGGATATGTAAAATTAATAAATACACAATACACCAAGGTATCGCTACTCCGCTGTACGGGGCTTATTTAATTAACCGGGTCTCCCGATGGAAAATTGGATAATGGGTTCGCCTTTCATGAAAGCTGTCCCGGGTTCTGTTCTTGACGGAGACTCACGTGCGAAATGATCGAAACTGTTGAAGTACTTTGAAAAATAAACTGCATCGCTAGTATTTATTTGGGGCTCTCGGATAGCCAAGTGGTTCTCCGGTAGAATCGGTCCCGCTTTCGATTCCCGATGAGGGCCCGCATTTGCGAAATAACCTAAGTCATCGAAGCACTTTTAAGAGTATAATTATTATACTAGTAATTATTTAACCTATTTTTGTCACAAAATACGGCATATCCTTGAGATTATACAACCCACGGCCCAAGTAAAACNGTGTGAAAGTGAACGCCATTCGAGAATAACTACTGTTGCTAATTAGTAGAAATGTTATTTATTTAACAAAAAGCAATATGTTATTCTACATTATGACGTTATACAGTGGTATGCTATAGGTGGTATAAATATAAATAAATCCATCCCTTGGTTTTCAAGTTGACGCCATATACGGTAAGTTATTAATTTTCTCCCTGCCATAAGCCGCTGTACTTGCAGTACATGGCCATTCATATTACGGTTTAAATGCTCTATAATAAGTAACATTCAAGTATAAAGGCAAAATCGAAACAGGAATTAGGTTAAAATATTATCTTGGTTTCCTGTATATTTTATATGATCTTATAATTGTAATGAATTATTGAATTAGATTTAACGGTCGGGTCGGTTCATTAAGATGGATATAGGAAATGTTTTCGTACTACTCATTCAATTTCCTTTACATGCAGGATGGTATAGAGTGTTAGAATAGTTTTATAGGAAATACATTTTTCCTCTATTGACTGAATTTAGAGGGAATATTTTTCTTAACATTTGAAAGCGTTACGCCGTGTAGTTCATTAAGTTGCTGAATTAAACATTCAACATAATCTAATTTGACATTGAGCGATTCAGCATTCATATGTATAAATTAAAAAGACCTATGTAAGTGGAAGGGTTCGAACACTTAAAGAAAATTGTTTCGTTCCGTTATCCCCTGAATAAGGAAAGAATATTTTCGAAATCCCCTTCTCTGCTTAAGCGTCGATACTGATTATATTAAGAGATAAGATTACTCTTTTAATTAAGAGAGTTTAGGAACACTTCAGCGCGATTGTTGAAAGTCTTAAGTGAAGATACCTGAAAAGTCGAATATTCGAAAACACCGAATGAAAATGAGATACTATAAATATACTGAAGTGGAAGATTAGAGAGGTAGGTGTAACGTGGCAAAGATAAATTAGGAGGGGGTGCGGCAGCAAGATTACATTGGGAAGGAAAATTTTCCAAAGACGGGATTGAAGGTGAGCAGAAGAAATGGCTTGGATAGGATATGTAAATATTATTTGACAAATAGATGTCTTCCTGGGGAAAGCAGAAATTATCCGATGGGAACTCCAGAGGAAAAAAAATGAGGTAGGCTTAAGGAGTGAAATATATATAATGAGGAATGATGCTCAGGGAAATGGATTAAAACAGATGGAAAACATAGAGATGGATAGAATGAGAAAGGATAGCAAGGGAATATAGAGTGAGAAGGGAAGAGATTTTTGTGGGCCTTGAGAAGATGGGAAAGGGAGTCTCCCGCCCCAAACACCCTTGTGACTTGAAGGGATGAGACGGGGGAGACTGGAACTTTTGATAATTTCATCTCGGAATCCCCAGTAGAGGTTTACCCGGATCAACTTTTCATTAACTGTGGAGTAGGAGAAGCAACGTCTTTCCCATCTTTTCTCCTACACTCCTCCTCCATCCCAAATGGGTCAAGAGACTCGAATAAGAAGTAGCTCTGTGAGTAGCGGTGGTGGAAAAGCCGGTCGGTTTGACTGGCCTTTATGGATGGGGGGAACACGGTCTGGCGCACGGGATATTAGGAGTGTTTGCATTTAGGGAGTTTGATGGAAAAATGGAAGTTTCATAAGGAATGAGAACGTCTAAATGATGAAATTCAAGATAGAGGGTGAGGATTTTCGGAAATGCCCCTTCGTAATGTACTTTGGAGGCGGAAAGTTAATTGTGTACATCTTAATGTCTTCGGCAAATGCGTCTACTTCTCGGTAGCAAACACGGGGCCGTCTTGCTCTCTCGAAATTCTTTTGAGTTATCATCTGAAGTTGTATAATTAACGGGCGAATGATTGTGATAATGAGAAGTGAAACCACCTCATAACGGGGTGTTCATTGAATTCTATTATTAATGGAGAGAATCTGTTGTTCTCGAGTCAAAATGCAGCTCTATGAGAATCAATGTCCAATCTTTGCACATTCTTCACCATAAGTCTAATCTTCTCAAAGTAAATGTACGAAAGCTGCAAGTAGAATTTTTATAGCTGAAATTACACTTTTTGAGGAGTCAAAGTAACGATAAAAAGCAAAAGCCAAAAACACGAGGAATCTTTGCTCACTTTGACGGAGTCGACGGAAGCCTTTTTCTGATCGCTTTATTTTTACTGAGAATCGCGCAATTTATCACGCTAAAACTAGTCTCTATATTAGCTTATGGAGTAGAGCCTATAATTTCTGAGAAGTCCGTCTTCTTTCCCCCATTGCCTCCTTGTCTACTTTTGTGCAAGTGGAAAATTTGAGGGATTGATTTTGATAAAATAAGGAAAACTAACTTCCTTTTCTTTTGAAAAGTACTCAGAATACCCTTGAGCTAAGTGAGGTACATAAAGAAATATCCAAAAGTATAATTAGCGTTATTAATTCACTGCCTGTCTGTTCTTTAACTCAAAGTTCGTCCTTTCATAAAAATTTAATGTTTAACCAAAATTTTGTTGGTTTCTAAACCAGGTTTCATTGTTGATATGAGAGTTCCTACAGCTTATGTTGACGAATGAACATTTATAATGACGCAGGATAGCGGAAAATCTACCTTTCAGTTATTATAGTCCTTTATGGCTATAAAATCTAATTTCTTTACTTCATTTAATAATTTCCACCGCGGTTATACACAAGTCTGGTGGAAGAGTTATCGCATAACATACAATTCATTTGATAATAATGATGTCTTTTACGATGTCCAATTGATTAGAATAAATACATAATAATTACTTTAATAATACGAACACAACCAATTAAACATTAAAATGATTAATACTTTTGATGAAAAATCACTCAATTATCACATATATTTGAATCATTAAATTATCATGAATATTGTCATGGTTCCTGGTAGGCCTTCGCGGCTTCCGTAGCAATCCCGGGACACTTATAATCACCACCGTACATCACCTTATCAGGCTGATCCCCTATTTCTCTCACAGTTCGTCTTTTAAATTATACACTGCTCTTACAGCTATAATAATGAAGGAGTAGTAATTAATTTTAGAAGTGCTTTGACAGCTAAGGTAATTTTCCCCTTAACCCCCCACCGGGAATTGAGCCCGGTACCGCTTTCACCGAAGTCGAATACGTTACCCACTTTGCTATCCGGAAGCCCTATTTTAATGAATACAAATATTTTAAAACTAAATTATGAGAGCACATTTCTCCTCAAAAGATTTTGGATTCTTAGTAAAGGACTTAAAGAGCGATCCACGTAACTTGTTCCTCTCCACTATGCCTTTATTAAAAATATTACTCTGCAATATTTGCTCTTTGCATCCTGAGTTTAATTTGTGGTTATAACTTCTTCCTAAAAAGTTCTGTGTTACGATAAAAATTTTTTAAATATTCCCGTTTTTTACTGCCTGTTATCATCTGTTAAACAAAACCTAGCCTATTTACTTTCCTCTTCTTTCTAGCGATTCCCGTCCGAGGAAGTTTAGCACTTCGACGATGACGATGTGACGATGTCCGTTTTCCTAAACCTACCCAAAACATAATGAGCTGCCATCCGTTACTTTTGTTACCCATCTGTCAGCTCAGAGAAACACTTGGACTTGGATTTTACTGACAATTTACTCATTTTGTGAGTAAGAGTAAAGCAAAACAAAGCAACTCAATCTCAGTTTTCTGAGCACAGTTTATCTTGCCGATGTCTTTCAGCATATAAAATGATGCGAGCATGCGTCAATGAGAAAAGTCTCTTGACTGATTGATTATTCGTGTTTAAATTTATCAAAATTATAGAACTGAGATTCAGTGCTGAGCGATTACGCGATTATAAAGAAGGAAAACATTTTTCTGACCACTTCCGTTAGTATCCTCTACCACTGAGATCTGCAAAATTTATTTTCATTACAAATAATTTTAGTGTTTGAGTAAATGTAATTTGCCAACTGGAGGAAAACAGTTAAGAATAATAGCGTAACTTCTCGAGAATTTCTTTGAAGCCTTTATAATGATTCCGAACTAGAAAGTTGCGAAAATTTGGGACACCGAAGGAAAAAACGATTATCGACGTGGCTCCACAAGCCAAATCCATACTTTTGCAGCACGCACGTGATCCCCCGAGAAGTCTTTAGATTTCACCCCACGGTATCAATGTGTTAAAGAACCATATATTTATATAATTCATATATATTATTTGAAATAATAACCTTGATAATTTAAATCGTACCTTTTATATAACTTCTATTCGTTCAAAAATAAGCAAAATTATCCTAAATTTATCTTTGCGACAGACGGACAGTAAAACCACTGATATGGAGGATTAGCTTATGC
Source organism: Ladona fulva (assembly GCA_000376725.2). Taxonomy (NCBI): domain Eukaryota; kingdom Metazoa; phylum Arthropoda; class Insecta; order Odonata; family Libellulidae; genus Ladona; species Ladona fulva. Next base: position 198,971 of record KZ308991.1, read on the forward strand.
AATCCTAATGCTTATTCAAATTACTTATAAAGAAGTCTCAAACCCAGTTCGATCGATAGGAAGAAATTAATTCAACCTTTTCCAGATCTTTGCAAAATTAGTGTAATTGCGCTTGATGTTCTGAAGCAAAAGTTAGTAATCCAAGTTTTTGGAAATTATGTCGATGTAGTAAACCTCCCCTCGGTGTAGGTGTATCTGCAGAACGAAAAAACAGGAAGTCGAGAGAAATTACATCACATCAACGGCGCGTTTGTTTTGAGATGAGATAGCGATCGGGCAGCCTTAAAGCTAGTAGAGAAGCTATCTGCCATTCTGATATCTCCACTGTATTTTTCTAAACTCCTTCGGTAGCGCGATGGCCCTATCTCATCGGACGCTACGTTTTAATCACGGGCGCCTGGCAGGTCGTTATGCCACAGCTGATAAGATAGTAGACGCTGTCCCTCGCCCCGCATCACTCATCCACAAGCATCGATACGAAGCATTCGAAGAGTCCCCTTTTATTTTAAAACTTTCGACACTCTCTCTACATGACGTCATCCTGCTCTCGTTGTCATCGGATTTTACCGCCGCATGAAACATAGTATTGAGAAGGAATGGGAAATAAATGATACATACTCATAGACCTCGACGTCGTCATCCATTTAAGCGATAACTTTAGTGATGTAAGGATAGCACGAGTTTTAATCCAGCACTTTTACTAGCTATTATTCGTTTAGAAATCACGCTCATTAACCGAGAAGAAGTTTCCTATAATTTACCAAAACCTCAAATCCTCATAATTGCAACTAAGGGACTACGAAACTATTTAACCGTTAGCCACAATGGACAAGATTCTTTTGTTTTATCAATACTTTAACAATTTGTGTTCTCATACAGTCCCGCGTAAACCAAAAATATTCACAGAAAGGATTCTAATTCGTTGGCAAAGTTCAAAAATGAGCAAAAACACCTTCGTTTCAAAAAAATATTAGCAGTGTTATTCGGTAACCAATTTAACATCGCTTAGTTCTGTAAGATACTTCCCATATTCAATCGTAAGCACTGTAATAAGCTAATTAAGTATTAATACAGATAGTGCGCAAGTAAATGTTAACAGTGAAAGGAATGAGAACCTTGTTGTTAATAAATAAAAATCGATATTTCGGTGGCAATACATGAGAAAGTATTAATTTTTCATCTAATTTTGCCAACTACCCTCTATATTGATAAGGTAAATAGAAGTAATTTATATGTGATTCGTAAACAAATGGTTATAATTTATTATAGGTATTCATTTCTTTGAAATTCGAAAGACCCTTTACTTCTATATGATAGCACAAAAG
>KZ308991.1:214472-227428 GCA_000376725.2 Ladona fulva
TGACCTCGTTCATTTCGATGATGCTGTCCATGTTTTCCTGTGACAGCATCATCTGCTTCCTGCTGACCTACACGAGCGTTAAAATCGCCCATGATGATTTTATAATAATGCTCTTCCTTATCATGTTCAGTGCCGAGAGTCTGGTAGAAATTTTCAATTTCCTTTTCGCTGCTTGCTGCTGTTGGTGAATACACTTGGGTGATTTGAACTGAGTAACGCATATTGATCCTTAGAATGAGCTTCGATTTTATAAGAACAATTATTCCAAGGAAATGTTCCGACTTGCACTTTGAAAAACACGGCAACCCTAGTATGTACAAAGGTTGTCTAAGTGTAAGTTTAGACGGTATTTTAGGGAAATAAAGTAACTTAAGTTACTGTAATGACTTCATCCAGTGATAAAGAAATCAAATCAAACTAGGTAAAATTCAACAATATTCAAGTATTCTTCTAAATTTACTGGAAATCGGGCCCAAATATCGATGCACGAAGATCTATTTTGTTTTGATCTCACCTCAGAAAAAAGGATGTAATCTAAAGAAGGGGGGGATCCTAATGATATACAAGTGTTAGCCTCTTTCTCCTCAGCTGCAAATATCACGGCAAAATCAGCCATTTTTAGGGAGGTATTACTTACTATTAGGTATATTCGAAAATACAATTTACGTACTTCATTTTGCAATTCAAATGAGGACAAGAGTTTGCAGAATTTCCTCCTGAAATAAGGGAAAAGCGATGATTCAAAGAGATTTTGGGGAAGATTACTCGGGTTTCCGTCCGGGTCATGATGTTGGTTGTCACCGACGCGACGTTTCGGCTATTCTCTCTTCAGCCATCTTCAGGGTGAGAGATTTCTCGTTTCTTCCATCAGTTTCACCCAAGTATATTAATTTTTTCCTAAGTTCTATTTTTCATAATTAAGTTAAAATTAGTAATTTACGTAGAAACATTCGTTAATAAGAAATTTAAAATAAATAATTTACAACTAGCTTGTGTTAGTTTTAAATGCTATTTACCCCGAAAAGAGAAGTTAAAGAAGGTTGAAAAGACCTTGAGGTATTCGACCAAAAAAAATTTTCAATTACTCAAAACTTTTGATCAGTATGTTTAACAAGTGCTAATATAAAAATAGCCAAGCAGGTTTGGTTTGCAAATAATCAAATTTAAAACTCAAGAATGGTGACACGTATATAAGGAATATTTAGGAATAATAAGTTACCTCATTGTACACTTCGGAGTATTGCAATGCAGCGAAACATGGTCAAATCGTAGCTAAAGTGTAACTGTAGCGAAAAAGTCCCGCTACGAAAACGCTTTGTAGCGAAAAATTAGTAGCGAAAACTTCTGGAGCGACAAGGTATATGTCGCGAATCTACTGTATATACGAAAGAAATACTGAATGATGTCTCTTTTCCATCGATTCCTTAGTCTTCTTCTTGGTCTCCTATCATCTCTTAGTATCCAGTTCAGAACTGCTAATGTCCATCGGTTGTCGCTTCTTCTCGCAACATTGCCTTCCCACATCCATTTCAGTGATCTTACCTTATATATGATGTCTGTCACTCCTGTCATCTTCCTAACCCAGTTGTTGCGTTTCCTGTCCCTTCTTTTGATTCCAAGCATACGTCCTTCCATACTTTTTTGTGTAGTCTGAAGTCGCTGCGTTATTGCGGCATTTAACACCCACATCTCACTTCCTTTTGTCAAAACTGGTAGAATGCATTGGTTGAAGTTCTTTCTCTTCAAGACCATTGGCATTTTCGACTTCAGAATATCGTTGTTCCTTCCGAAAGCACTCCATCCTAGTTAAATTCTTCGATTCACTTCATTAATCCTGTTTTTCTCTCCTGCCGTAACCAGTTATCCCAGGTAAGTGTACTCTGAACAAATATCAAGGGGTATCTCTTGTAGTAGGATTGCTACGTGTGCTGCAAAAGAATTAAACATTACCTTAGTTTTTGATAAGTTTATTAATGCTGCTTAAAAGTTGGATATACTTGGCATCTATTCCTTGTTCTCCCAGTGCTTCCAGTGTGGAGGAGGTACTTACCGAGTCAAAAGCCTGGTATAGTCCACGAAGTAGTGTACTAGTGGAATCTCGTATTCGTTCATTCTGCCGATAATTTCTTGAAGCGTGTGGATGTGATCCATAGTGCTGATTCCCTTGCGGAATCTAGCTTATTCTCTGGGCTCAGCAGCTGCCAGGGAGATTTTCAGACGTGCATGTATTACTCTCATGAATGATTAGTAATTAACAGGAAGGAGGCTGATGGGACGCTGGTTCTTCAAATCTTCCTTGCTTCCTTTCTTGTGCAAAAGGACAATCTTTGCATTATTCCATTCCTTGGGAATTTTCCCTAGTCTAAGGCAATTAGTAATTAACTGCGCTAAAAGGGGAGAAATCTCTGTAATACGAAGTTTCAGATATTCTGCTAAAACTCCAACTGTTCCTCCTGCCTTTCCATTTTTCACCTTCTTGATGGCCTCTGTTACTTCTTCTGGGAGAATAAAGTGGGGGGTTCTGAGTTTTGTGTTTCTTCTTCAAAATTTTCTATCTTCTTTTATTAGTTGGTGAAATATTCTCCTACTGTCCTCGGTATTGCTTGTCCATTGGAAGTTGTTGTGTCATCTTCTTTCTGGACGACCAAGATTCGTTTCTTTCCCATTGCTAGGCGTTGTTTGACCTTCTTCATACTCTTGTTGTTCTCTATAACCTCTTGCACAATATTTTCGATAAAATTCCTCACGTCTTCTTTTATTGCCACTCTGATAGACTTGCATAGCTCGACATATTCGACATTTTGTTTTTGCAAGTCATAGTGCTGCAGATGCTTTCGCTTTTTCATTATTTTCCTGGTTCTGTCGCTGAAGTTATTATCCTTTTGTCTCTTTTTGTGTGCTTACTAATTATTCTGCCGTTTTCTTCACGACTTCGATGACTTTGGCTTCCATTTCTTCTTCTTGAAGTGCTGAAAACCTATTTCGAAGTTTCAGCTGGAACTTTTTCCGATTTTCTTTCAATTTTGCAATACTTACCTCCTGTTTCCTGCTTGAGACCAACTTCTTTCGCTCCATTCTGACGTTAATCTTCATTCTGCATCACTGCCGGTGTTGAAGTTGTTTAGTATCTCACAATTAGTAACTGGGTAGAGTTTGTTAACCAATATGTAGTCTATTTCGTTTTTTACTCCATTAGGGCCTCTCCAAGTCCACTTCCTTTTAGGATTCGTCTTGAAGTATGTATTCGTTATGTACATATTGGTGCACTCTGCAAACTCTACCAGGTGGTGACCTCGTTCATATCTCTGGCCTAATCCATGTTTTCCTGTGACTGTATCATTTGATTCTTGCTTACGAACACTATCGTTAAAATCGCCCTATTATAAAATTGAGGATTTTATAATAGTGCTCTTCCTTATCATGTTCAGTGCCGAGAGTCTGGTAGAAATTTTCAATTTCCTTTTCGCTGCTTGCTGCTGTTGGTGAATACACTTGGGTGATTTGAACTGAGTAACGCATATTGATCCTTAGAATGAGCTTAAATATTCGTTCAGATACACTTTCTATTTTCTCTACATTATTTCTGCATTTCTTGTTAATCAAGAAGTCAACTCCTCCAAGGCTTCCACCCAGAGCGGCTCGTTTCGTTAAGGGAGACCACATGTTCGATAGAAACGTATTAGATATAATTAAATCCCTCGGCTTGAATTCTCTTGACGATAGAAAACTCGAGTTTAAGCAGAGATTGTTCGAGGAAATCCTGAGTAGTGACTTACCTGTTAACTTACTTTAAATACGCGAGTAGTGACTTACCTTAAATACGCGACATAGTGTTTCCTGCGCTTGTCGAACGCCATTTTCGAGACCTTACGTCGAAAAATATTGGTGAGATTATTGCATGTACAGATATCAGGTAAAGTGGAAAATTTGCAATAGCAATAAATTAAGGAGGAGATGGGAATAGAAAGGATTTGTGGGTGAAGAAATTGGTGTAGATTTGGTAGGACTTGTTTGTACATCTATCTCGTTACATGAATCGCTGATAATTAATCCTAAGGAATTAATATCGTTCGTTCGTTAGACCAGAGGTAACCAGTCGTCCAATTTGAATCTCGTTGACGACAATGGAAGCTCCGTAACATATTAATGCGGAAATGAAAATATTCTTAATCCACATTTATAAAATTGCTTTATATGAGATGGTGGTCGAGTCATCGTATTTCCTTGTCGCATAAGGTCATAAATCAGTAAGTTCGAACTTAATGAGACAGGCATTAGAAACCTCTTACTTCGTACCGATGGTAAAAAATTCCCTGGGCCTGAAGGAATCCCTGCCCTAGATATACCTATGCCTGAAAATGAGCTTGTTCCATCCTTCTTGCATTCTTCGATAACTTTTTCGACGAACGTACGGTTGGGCTCTCATGAAAATAAGCACACATTACTCTTGTACTGAAAAAAGTGCGAAACTATAAGCCTGACGATTTTCGACCAGTATCGCGAATTTGATATTTTGTAAAATTCTATAGCTCGTAATATGCAGTTACTTAATGCATTTCCTCGTTAGCTTTAATTTTGCGTTTACGAGCAGTCAACACGGTTTCCGTATAGGGTGCTCTTGTCCGAGGGGAAGTGGTGAAAGGTGTCGATGGCCGCTAAGGATTGGTGAGGAGAATGGGAAGTATTCATTAATGATCTGAACATTTGGGTTTACAGTTTTCAGTTTCCAGTTGCTCTAAAGAATTTATAGAGGAACCTTCCTCTTCGAAATGCTCAAATGTCGTGCTGAAAGAGTACATGTAGCCCCAAGAAAGAATGGACCAATGAAGCACCGGCAACACAAAGTGATGGAAAGGAAAACCCCCTTCATGTTGGAAACAAGGAAAAACGGGTAAGGGTGACTTTTTCCTTGTTTCCAACATGAAGGGGGTTTTCCTTTCCATCACTTTGTGTGGCCGGTGCTTCAATGAAGCCGTGACTGCGAACGATGCCGCCATGCGGACGAAATCGCAAAAGTCCTTGCCCACAAAGTCTCCCGAATGGCTTGGAGAAATGTTCTGCCGGGATAGCTCAACGGACAGAGCACCCGACCGGCAATTGGGAGACCCGGGTTCGATTCCCGGTCCCGTCAGACCTTTTTTCAAGTCCATTCTTCCTTGGGATTTTTCCTGGGTGCGCACCATCTTGCGCAAAGTCACCCTTACCCGTTTTTCCTTGTACATGTAGCCATTAGAAATGAGATTATGAGCCTTTCGGGAAGCTGTTCCTACGTAAGGCTGCCATGTGCTCTTTCTTGCGAATTTTGAAGATTCTCCCGGTCTGCCCGAAGTGCAGATCAGGCGATACACCCCGCTCCTCTCTGCAGGGTCCACCTCGTCCTTCACATTGTGCAGCAGGTCACAAAGCTTATGGGAGGACGTATAGGTACTTATATATAATTAAGTTATTTGACTTATATATAATGGAGTTATTATAATGAATACTTAACTTATTACACCATAACGATAATTATAAACCGATAACTTTACCATAAATAACAACATTCCCTTCCGTCGACGAGTTGACTTGGCAACGAATACTCTTTCGACAAGTAGTCTCCTCGACATACATTCTTTCGACTAGTCGTCTCAGCGACGAGAAGTCTCGCGACGAGTTGTCTCAGTGATGAATAGCCTTTCGACCAAATGTCTCAGATACGAAACGTCTAGCGACGGGTAGTCCCATCGACCAGCTGTCCTTCGACCAACTGTCACCGAACAGTATAAGTAGCTCTAAGGCGGTCTTCCGGGAGGTTTTGAGCCGTGAGGGTGCTGTCTTTCCCCAGGTAAGGTAGGGGGAACATCTTCTGTTTCTGGTCTTGTAGATTTCCCGAGAAGAGGTTTTTGGTTCCGAATGTTAATTTGCATGTGAAACCATTTCCTTGGGCAAACCATTATTTTCAACTAGTAGGGTGGTAGAAACTTCCATTTTGAATTCTGTTTGAGATAGGAGATTTCGGAAGAGACTGGGCGAGGGATTGGTAGGGGGCAAGTTTATGAGATGGGCGAAGGCAAGAGTTTGCATGGATGGTATGGTTGATGAAGGAAGGCTGCCGGAAAAACGAAAATTCATGGCGGTGATCCTTAATTCTGATTGAGAAAGTTGAGAACGACTTTGGTAGCTTTTTTAATAAGGAATGCAATTTTGGAATGTAAGATGTCTCTTAATTCTAGTTATTTTTATTAGTATTACTTCGAATAACCCTCTTAAGCTTAAGAACGATGAGCACCTTCTGCGAAGAGAACAATAATATACCACGGCAGGACTACAGATCTTTCCATATAGCCGTTCTTTAATTAATTTAACTTCTCTCTCCGAGGTTAGACGCTGATGTAACTCCAGGAGATTACCTGGTAAAATGGTACGGTAAGAACTTTTCCCGTGACGATATCTCCAACGCTCTATGATTAATCTTGAAAGTACTACCCTGACGAGTATGTAAGTGAGAAGTTTTTATAAACCATTCAGAAAGCAACAAATGTTTTATGGATATTTTGAATTTATGCTTACAAATGGAAAAAAGGTGGTGAAAAACTGTAGCCCTGCCTGACTCCCCTTCCTATAGGCTTTTCCTTGGTTTTCTCCTCCCCAATTCTTACTTACTTTCCGATGGATGTCCGTAGGCTTTACTAATTTTCTATCTTTATAGTTTATGCCTATCTCTCGCAAAAGACCTAACAACATATCCCATCTGACCCTATCAAATGCCTTTTCATGGTCAATGATGCATATACACATTTCCCGGTTCAATTCCAAAACTCTTTCTGGCAACATCCTTATACATTCAATTGCATCTCTCATTCCCCTGCCATTGCGAAAAACTGGTCTTCCTGTAAATTTTCTTCTATTTCCCCTCTCTTTCTTTCTAATAATACTTTGTTCGCGACTCTGTCCATATGAGATAACAATGACAACTCTGTAGTCTTTACGGTATTTTACCTTCCATTTCTTTGGTATTGGCACCATAATCGTTTTAAGCACATAACGTGGTACACTATATTTAATATGTTGGTTTTTTCTATGTGATTAGTCACAAAGTGGGTTGGATTGTTTGGAGTTGGGATTTGGAAATAGAATTTGGTTGGAAACAGGATTAGACTTCTAGCATTTATATTAGTGTTGTTGCATACCCAACTATAGTGTTTTGCATTATAGTATTAGCATTATTGTCGAAAGAACTTTGAAATGGATGATGGAGATAATTTTTGATGGAGCAATACCAATACTTGTGAAAATTGGGCACCTGCTGACAAGTCCATAATTGGACTTAGCGGGACCATAAAGAAAGTCAATCTTCAATTTTGAGGTACTGTAATATAATGTACTGTAATTTTATAATTCAATTTGTAATAATTTTGAGCTTCAATTTGTAATTTTTCTGTAGTTTAATTTGTTACTGTTTTGAAGATCAATTTGTAATAACTTTGTAGTTCAATTTATATTTTGTCAAAATTTGTTTATTTTTTGTAAAGTTTTGACATTCAATAAAATTATAATTATTATTGTTGTTGCAATAAGAGAGATGTTTAAAAGGAAATGTCTTAAATTCCCCTCTAACGAGTTTTTAGATCCGTCGCCTTACTTTCCTAAGAAAATAAGCCTTAATTTGCTTCTTTACCGGTAAACAAATCCAGCTGGAATAAATATATCGAAAATGATTTTCTGCTAAAAGTACTGCCTAAAATGTTCAGACATCCTCATTACGTTCACTTTTAAGGCGTTGTTTTGCCGTGCATACTTATTTAGTAAGGTACAGGAATAGCTCATTCCCCATTAACAAGCTTCTAGATCTTNACTTGTGAAAATTGGGCACCTGCTGACAAGTCCATAATTGGACTTAGCGGGACCATAAAGAAAATCAATCTTCAATTTTGAGGTACTGTAATTTAATGTACTGTAATTTTATAATTCAATTTGTAATAATTTTGAGCTTCAATTTGTAATTTTTCTGTAGTTTAATTTGTTACTGTTTTGAAGATCAATTTGTAATAACTTTGTAGTTCAATTTATATTTTGTCAAAATTTGTTTATTTTTTGTAAAGTTTTGACATTCAATAAAATTATAAATTAATGTGAAAAAATCCAAGGTAAATTCCCACATATGGGCCCCTACCGGGAGTGGAACCTGGGACCTCTTTCAGCAAAGACAAACGCTCAGTCAACTTGGCTATCTTAGATCCTATTTTGTATTATAACCTTCTGTGACGTAGCCGAATGTGTTGCTAGTGCTAATGCGTCCAAATTTTCTTCTAACAGCTGACTGCAGCTTTGCGTCCTTAATTTTCTTTTCCTTGGATACTTAAAAGAATGGTGCTAAATAATGTCTCCATTAGTGTAATTTGTGGTGGGAGGTTATACAGCAAGCTAACCGTTGACAGCTGTGTATGAGAATTTGTGCGCGTAGCGTGTTTCGCGATTCTTTTGTTTTGTGTATCTCGGTACCGCTGGGGCGACCGCGTGGTGAGAACTTTCACTCGCTTGCTAACCACGGTACTCGGCAGAGCTCATCACTAAGAATAAAGACTATCAAATTTTATCAGGTCTTATTTAAAGAACCAGCCTTATTACCGAACATCTTGGTCCTTCGGGCCGGATCTATCTTAATACTGAATGTATGAGAATTTGTGCGCGTAGCGTGTTTCGCGATTCTTTTGTTTTTGTGTATCTCGGTACCGCTGGGGCGACCGCGTGGTGAGAACACTCACTCGCTTGCTAACCACGGTACTCGGCAGAGCTCATCACTAAGAATAAAGACTATCAAATTTTATCAGGTCTTATTTAAAGAACCAGCCTTATTACCGAACATTTTGGTCCTTCGGGCCGGATCTATCGTAATACCGGATCTATCATAATTTCCGGATCTATCGTAATACCGGATCTATCATAATTTCCGGATCTATCGTAATTCCTGGACATCGTCATTGCCGGATCATCATCATCGTAGTTGCTGTATCATCGAAATTTCCGGATCTACATCTACATCTCATCTGAAGATTTGACGATCATCTACATCGCTGAAATATCTACTAAACATCGTACAGCTGAGTATTCCGTACCACGCATCCGTAAGTGAACATTGACTTTCTTTGAAATTTGGAATTTATCAAGTTATCAAAATGGATTCATTTTACGAAAAACAAAAGTCTTATTTAAGGAAGATCAACAACTCCTTCATTAACTTTAAGAAGGATGGTGCTGCAAAAATGAATAGGGGTTCGTGTAAAGTTAGAATGGAAGCAATCGATAATTATTGGTTAAAAATCGAAAGTGCACACGACGAAATGCTCGAAAGCCAATATCTTGACCGCAAACACGAATATTTTGCGTCAGACTTTCTAGATCATGCCGAGGAAATATACTTAGAAAGGAAAGGCGAATTCGAGGAATTTCTGCTAAGCTTGAAATCTATCAAATCGACAACGGGAGAAAAAGACAGTAAAGAGTCAAATGACGCAAATCAAGTCGTCAAATTGCCGGTTCCTACATTGCCGCAGTTTGGAGGTAATTTCCGTGATTGGGAAACCTTTCGCGATCTCATAAAATCCATGATCATAGATCGCAATGATATATCAAATGTGGCGAAATTGCAGTATCTAAAAAGTTGCTTGTTTGGGGAAGCAGCAGATTTAATTCGTACCATTCCCATCTCCGAGGACAATTTTGTGCTCGCGTGGAATTCCTTGCAGAGTTATTATGAGAATATTCGAAGATTAACTAGCGCACATCTAGCAACCTTGTTTGATTTAAAACCGATGTTAAATGAATCAGCGTCTGAGCTACGTCGTATTTATTCTGCTACGGTAAACCCACTATTAGCGCTCGAAGCTTTGCAACGTCCTGTGAATCAATGGGATGATCTAATTGTGTTCCTTACAGAAAGGAGACTGGACCCAGAAACAAGACGGTCTTGGGAAATTAAATTAGAGGGTTCAAAAATACCTCCAGCTTTTCAAACGCTGAAGGAATTTCTTAAAACTAAGATTACGACTTTGGATAGTATTGAGAGTTCTTGTTCCGGAGTCTTATCTCGCAAACCGTCAGGTATGCAAAAGCAAGGGAAAGGCCGCTTAGCAGTTGGACGGCCGAGCGGTTCCCCCAATGCCGGTAGTTTCCATTTGACCGGACGCATAGGATCGAGTACTCCATTGTGCGTTCTATGCGGCGAAACGCATTGGTTAGCATTTTGCGATGAATTCAAAGCGAAAGCTATTCAACAACGCAACGATTTCGTGAAATCGAAAAACATTTGCTTAAATTGTTTTGGAAATCATGCAATTAAATTCTGCAAATCACCGAAGCGATGTCAAAAATGTAATAGAAAGCATCATACTTTAATTCATCAAGAGTTAATCAACTCTGAGTTGCCAGAAAAAAGTAATTCAAATATGAATGTATCTTCCGTAACTGTTGATGCTTCTGTAAATACTTCAGCCAACGTAATTCATCAAATTAAAGGCAAACCAGATTCAGTGTTACTCTCCACGGCTTGGGTTAAAGTAGAAGGTCCTCACGGAAATGCAGTATACGCTCGCGCACTAATTGATCAATGTGCACAGTCTAGTTTCATCTCTGAATCTTTATGTCAAAGACTTAGATTAATTAAGAAGTCAATATCAGTTGCCGTGAGTGGACTTGGTTGCAGACATCATATGACCTGCAAAAATATTGCTAGTATTAAAATCAAACCAAGATTTACTTCAACATTTATTTGTCGCACTGAAGCATTGGTGGTTTCAAAGGTGACATCATATGTACCGTTTACTAATCCAAGGGCAAAGAATTGGTCTCATTTGAAGGATTTGGTGCTTGCTGATCCCAATTATCAACAGGCTGGACCCATCGATCTACTGCTTGGCGCATCTGTCCATGCTCATATTGTGGAAGGCAGAATCAAAAAAGGAGCTCCAAATCAGCCGATTGCTACGGAAACCGCTCTTGGGTGGATCATATCTGGTGAGACAAACCATGGCATACCTCCCTCTTTAATATCAACTCATCATTCCTCAACAGAGATGTCGTTAGACTCGCTTCCTCAACGCTTTTGGCAGCAAGAGGAAGTGACGTCGAAATGTGTATCGCTCACTCCCGACGAAGAGGCTTGCGAGAATCATTTCTCTGTTACGCATTTTAGAAATGAGGAAGGACGCTATGTGGTAAGACTGCCAATCATTCCACAAAAATTGCAATCCCTAAAGAGTTCTTCTTATTCCTCCGCAATTAGAATGTTACATAAAATGGAAAATAAATTTAAGGCTTCTCCGGAATTTCATAATGCTTATCGTGAATTTATGGAAGAATACATTAGTTTGGGTCATATGCAACCGCTATCTGAACCTCAAGTGCAGCTAGACAAATATTTCTTCCTACCTCATCATGGTGTACTTAAAGAAAGCTGTACCACGAAGTTACGTGTCGTTTTTAACGGATCTGTTAAGACGGACTCTGGGTTAACTTTAAATGATTGCCTTCATGCTGGGCCAAATCTTCTTTCCGAAATAGTTCCTTTGGTCACATCGTGGCGTAAATATAGATACGCATTTACTGCCGATATTAAAATGATGTTTAGACAAATTCTTGTGCATGAAGCAGATAGACACCTTCAAGCAATTCTATGGAGATCTTATCCTTCTGAAATTATAAGAATCCATCTTTTGAACACCCTTACATATGGCTTGAAATGCAGTCCGTTCATTGCCAATAGAGTCATTAAACAATTGGCGAGAGATGAGTCGTTGAGATTCCCGTTGGGCTGTAAGGTGCTTCAAAATGAAACGTATATGGATGATGTTTTATCCGGTGGAGATGACCTTCAAGACACCCTGGCAAAACAAAAGGAGGTTATCAATTTGTGCAGGGTGGGCGGTTTCTCTTTACGCAAATGGCTTTCTAATTCACCTGAATTGCTTCATTGGCTACCTAGTGAATTACAAGCGGTTGAACCTAAATCGCTCCTCAAGGAGGACTCAGTGTTTTCAGTTCTAGGACTTGTTTGGCAACCTAACGAAGATTATTTTAAATTCAAAGTCAAAACTGAACCAACTGAATCGTGGACTAAGAGAAAGGTCTTATCAAAAGCGTCAAGATTGTTTGACCCGTTAGGCTTTATTGCACCGATCTTAGTTTACATTAAAATATTCCTTCAAAAACTCTGGATCCTGAAAATAGGTTGGGATGAGACTTTACCTATCGCGGAGAATAATCATTGGCAAACTCTTTATGAAGAGTTACCGCAAATATCCAACATCAAAATCCCGAGATGGATAGGTATTACGGAATCATTAAATAAAATCCAGTTACATGGGTTTGCTGACGCATCTAAGTTAGCATATGGAGCAGTATTATATCTTCGAACTCCCAAAAGCGGATCGGATTCCTTATTCCAAGTAAAGATTATTCAAGCTAAAACTAAAGTGGCTCCATTGAAGACGTTAAGCATCCCAAGGTTAGAATTATCTGCCGTGCATCTACTAGCAAAATTGACGAATCAGCATTTGCAATTATTTAATTATGATTTACTAGAAGTTCATTTGTGGACAGATTCGAAAGACGTTTTGTATTGGCTTAAAGAACATCCTTCGAGATGGCCCACATTCATCGCCAATCGATGTTCCGACATCCACACGTTGGTACCAACAGCCATATGGCACCACGTAGGCTCTAAAAGTAATCCTGCCGACTTAGCTTCTCGTGGTTGCTCTCCATCTTCAATGATTAACCAGGAGCTATGGTGGTTGGGGCCTTCATGGCTTGCTAAAGATACAGAATTCTGGCCAAATACATCTATCAATCGAGTGATAACTTACTACGATACCAATTTAAATGTTTCGTTAGTCAATTCAGCATCATCGAAATTTGAAGAATCTAATATTTTTAAGAAATTTTCTGAATTCAAAACTCTAGTGCATGTCATAGCTTAT
>KZ308991.1:227643-260322 GCA_000376725.2 Ladona fulva
CGCCATTTTGTGACGTAATACCGCACAAATATTGACCAAGATCATCGAAATTAATATACAATATAGGGAAAGTACCATGTTATCAGAATATTACGTTTTTTATTCCATTAAAATCCTTTCACAAGTCCACCATCTACTTAACTTATAAGATTTTCGAAGAAAAATTCAATCGGGCGTGTTTTTGGAAATTTAGTCATGTTTGAGCCTCAGTAGCTACGTAACAGATGGGATATATGAGAAATGACTTACCATTCCATGATCAGCAATCATTTGTGTATATACATGCAAATATTCAGGTCTGTATCTCAAGAAAAGCCATTTTGGACTTTTGTCCGGCTTTTTCCGATTTCAGCCCACTGTGCGTCGCTTCAGCTACGGAACAAATGGAATCAACCCCAGGCTGACATCAAGGAAGGCGATCTCGTCCTCCTACGTAGTGAAAATACATCTCCTGCTCGTTGGCCATTGGGAAGAATAGCGGCCACACATCCTGGTGAGGATAATCGTGTTCGTGTGGTTACATTTCGGACTGCAGACTCAGTGCTGAAGAGACCCATCACCAAAATTGTTCTCCTTCGCCCATCAGACAATTAAAGATAATTATTCTCTTCTACGAAGAGAGGTGGGCGGTGAATGTACGAGAATTTGTGCGCGTAGCGTGTTTCGCGATTCTTTTGTTTTGTGTATCTCGGTACCGCTGGGGCGACCGCGTGGTGAGAACACTCACTCGCTTGCTAACCACGGTACTCGGCAGAGTTCATCACTAAGAATAAAGGCTATCGAATTTTATAAGGTCCTTTTTAAAGAACCAGCCTTATTACCGAACAAGCTGGAAGATTAGAGGAGTTTTTGATGACTATTAAAGATATGATTAAGTTTTTTGGAGTATTACTATTATCTGTTCGCTGGATGTTTACGGATTAGACCGAGGATAAATATATCATCCTCTCTCTCTCTCTCTTTGTAAAGGGAGCCAATAGGAAATTGGACCCTGCTACGACTCGTACTTCAGCCGATCCGACAGTGAGCGTAAAATAAGGGAAACAGATGTGAATACGAGTCGTTTTAGGGACTCATTTTTTCCGCGAACGATACGCGATAACAATAAATTAAAGAGGTAATTCTACTCTTGGTGGTTACACCCCCTGCCACACGCCGAAAGGCGGCTTGCAGGGTATTTATGTAAATGCAGATGTAGAAGAGGACCGCCTCCCGTCATCAAGAGCATGCATTTCCTTTTGTAGAAATTTGCTCTGTTGCAACATTAGCATGAAAAATATAAAGTTAGTCAAAATCGTTTCAAATTTTTTCAGTATCGATCGAAAGTAATGCCGGTATATAATTGTGTGATTTAGTTTAGGTTAATTAATAAAAATCGACGAAAAAACAAAAATACCACAATTCAAAGAAATTCTTGATTTTATTCCGGTTTTGCTTGAACGGGTGCCTTTACTTCTAAAATTTAGGATATATGATATTTTTAATATCAAATTCTGATTCAAATCGTTTTTTTTCCTTCCTATTATTAATTTGGCAAACAAACGTTATTGAGACAAATATTCAATAAAAATTATTGGAGAGGTCGAGAATTTTTGAGAAAAAGCACTGAAGAAAGTAGTCGCCAGCTTTTCGCCTTATTTGTTCTGGAAGAATCTTCAAGCAATGAAGTTTCTGAGAAAATAGTAAATTAATTTTTTGTATAAAAACACAACCTCGATGTTTATAAATAAGAAAAATAAATTTTGTTCTGGGGATAAGGCATTACACTGCGCGACCCGCGATCGTTTCGCTGGAGATGGAATGCTTCGTAAGATTGGGTGCCTTCTCGTCGTATTTTTGTCAGAATTTCGGACAAAGGGAGTGCCTTCATTTAATACTTCATTTAGTCATAATTCACTATGATGAAGCTGTTTTTTACCAGGTTGACAATTGGGGATGAATAACGAATTACTTATCTACAGTGATTCTCATATAATAATAATAATAATAAACGACTTTATTTCAGGGCGAGATTGAGACTAGTAAGTCTCTTCTTACATCTAACCCTCTATATAGTAATCACTATATAGTGATCGCTAAACAGCCTATCAAAGTATCTGCCACTTATGTTTATGTTGTGTTATCTTTCCAATTTGAGATTTTGTCGAAAGAGGCATATTGTAAGACACGTTATACAGAACGAGGGAAACAAGTGATGAAAAGAATCAAGGAAATGTTTGAATACTTTGCAGGATAAAGTCCTGCGGTTGATCTCAAGGAATAACCATGGTAGTTCAGTGGTTGGAATAGCTGCCCGGAAAGTGAGAGACCTGGGTTCGAGTCCCAGTCATGTCGCTATTTTTCACACTTAATATTCCAATGTGAAGAAAATTTCGCAAGGGAACTTCGCAAGTGTGCTAGAATCTAAAAGAGCTGGCCAAGAGAAAATATTTGTTTCTGCGAGTCCAGGATTCGAACATTTTCACAGTAAATTATACAATGCATAAACTTTCCCCTGGCGTGGCAACTATCTTTTCTAGCTTACATAAATACATTTTATTAATTATGACACCCGTAAAAACATCGATAAGTGACTCGTATAATCATGCATAGCCTCTTGTGAATTACTGTGAACATTTTCGAATCCTGAAATCATGTTTTGGGGAAAGATTTTGTAAGGAGGCGTGATATGTCTTTGAATCCTGGAATTGATTTATAAGTCAGGATACACTCGAAAACCGATTAACCTTCGTTTAACTTCTAACTAAAATCGAGAAAAATAATTTTCGTTTTAATTTATTCCAGTGAAGAGTTTTTGTCAATAAGGAAGGACTTGGGGTGAAATTATGTTTGTGTCATCAGCTATGATCGGCATTCAAGGATCAATAGTTTCGTTTGTCTATCCACCATTGGACGCATCTATTGGAATTAAATAAACAGTTTTTATGCGCAAGAGAATACGAAATGAAAATCCCCTACGTCGGAATATTACAAGTGAGATTTGAGAGATCGTCAAAAACGGCATTAAATACGTTTTGCATTTTTATATTACCATTCAACAGCATGCACTTTAAAAATAGAACTAAATAGGAAATGACCGAGTCTTTTCTACGGCGTGCATAATACGAATTGGAAATACGTTTTTATAAAAGGGAACGATAACCAATACAAAAGGAAATGACATTTCATTTGCCCGCAGCTTTTCTGTGTGATTGGAGTATAAAATATGGCTGCGGACCCACGAGTTTTCATATGATCACTCGAGACTATTCTTGTCAGTCATTTATTTAATTATTATTTGAGATTAAACAGAGTCATGAAATATTGCTTGTCACTTAAAAAAAAATTAACCTTAGCACGATTTTGCTTTTTGAATGATGGAAAATGATTTGATTGCTTTGCACGTATTTTCCTATTTATTTCGTAAAATTTATGGATCACATCCCCGATAACTGCAACAAGGAACGATATTATTTCCTTTATTTCTAAAATACTCAACACTTCCATCAAATTTGATGAACTATTAAAATAATTACGATCAGTGAATATGCTTTAGTATAGTGTATACGCCATCGCTAGCCAATACTTGCTGCTTGTTATTCAGGATCAGAATTTAATGATTAATACGAATAATTGTGGTCTTCTTTATATAAACACGCTACAGATGTTTACAGTGCTGTTTGTAAGTCTTGGCAGATTTTCTTAAGTTAACTTTTAGTCTTTATTTTTTCCCTTCACGATTCGAGTAAATAATATATGAGTTTTGCAAAATTAACGAAAGCCCTATTTGTGCATTGTAGCTTTCAAGAAATTATCTGGAAAACCAAAGAGCAAAATGTCTGCAAGCCCTGATGATACCTAGCAAATGTGCACAAAGAGGGTTTTACACTTTGTCATAGTTTTATAATTTTTATGTCTCTGTTTTAGTTTTATTGATCCCTCCTTTATTTACTATAATATCAGTGGTGGATTTTGTTCAACCATTGCAGCCACTTTTACCTATATCGGTTAAATGATATTGTTTTTGGAATGTCGCAGCAGTAGAATCACGAGGAAATACGGTTCACTTTTCTGGAACACGTCGGATTTTTAGAATTCCGTAACAAGCTTTAGCATATCGATTTTATAAAATCTGAGCAATTCCTGCTGAGATGCTTTTGCATGTGTAACAAGATCGCTATTTCTCCCAAGACATCCTTCCAATATCGAAAAGACAGAAATTGTAATGAAGTTATCCGATAATCATTCCAAGATCCTTTGTCTCCAGCAGAGTTATCTCGGTAATTCAGGCTATTCATGAGAAAGAGCGATGCTCTCAAGGCTCCGAAATTGTCAACGAAGCTTTTCGGCAATGTAATATTTCGGTTTCGAGTATTCGACAGGCATTTTGATTGGGGACATTTGCAATATTTTCAGAGACATGACTTAGACGAAAATGATTGTCAAAGCCTAAACCACAAAGCTATTTGGCTGTGCATGTTTCACCATACTCCTCGTAATTTTCCGACGTATTTACGTTTTTAAAGGAATTTCCGGTTTATAATTAGTATCCGCTATTTTTCTCACAACTATATTTCGTTGCTAACGGAAGATTCGCTGCCTTAAGAAATCACTAGATTAAGGTTTTAAAAGATTTAAGATTTTCGGAAGCAAAACATACGTTTAAGCTGACATATTAAATTCGAAATTTACCTCATCAATATTCTTTTCATACTGACTGGTATATTCCACAAAAATCATTGCCTTTCACAGGAAAAAGCAAGGGAAAGAGTTCCGCCTGGAATTGATTACTCATAAATTCATTTTTACCTCGTTTGTATCAATTTGTTTAACACCTAATGTTTACGGGATCAGATTCTAAATGCCTACGTATTTGATATCTCATAATTAACTTCCAATGTTGCATATTTATGCTTCTGGTGCGGTATATATTTTCTTTGTGCTAATTCTGTTTCCCTCAGAAGGAGATACACCGATGAAAAATATTAATTCCATAGAATTTAGCTTTTCAGAAAATTTTAATTAATGTAAAACAAGGCTCAATAATTTCCTGAAGGTGCTAATAACTTTCAATATTATATTAGTAACCCCTCCTGTTTCTGATGGTATCATTTAATTATCACAAATTCGATATGGTATTACATTTACATAAATACCCCGCAAACCGCCGTATGGTGTATGTCAGGGGTTGTTAATAGACCAAGGTCTCTAATTATTTATCTTATTTAAGCGCCTAATACTATCTGGAAAATGAGACCAATGATAACTACCCGTTCGTGCAATCATCTCAAGAAATGTTTTCGATGTCTGATCTCGAAAATTGAGTTCGTTAAGCGCAGGAATCACTATGTCGCGTATTTCGTCATGTAAGTAACTACTTAGGAATTTCTCGAACAATCTGTGCCTACACTCGGGTCTTCAATCGTCAAGAGAATCCCAGCCGAGGGATTTAATAATATATGATACACTGCTGTCGAACTTGTAGTCTCCCTTAACGAAACGAGCCGCTCTGCGTTGTATGCTCTGTAGTTCCTATTCTCGTATATTAGTGACAAATATCGAGAGTATGCGTCACTTCGCCGTGTTTTTGCAGCAATCGTAGCGTCGGTTTGGCCAAAACAGAAAGTAGCTGACTGTTCTTTGGTCATGATCGTTTTTCTACCGCCGTTATTCTCTAAGTCTGGTAATTTTATGCAAAAATATATCGTAAATTTTTAAAATGAACCGATTAAAAATATTTATTCACTATTTTCTGCAAATTAGGAGACATAATGCGCTCAAATAAATATATAATAAGAATACGATATAAAACAGGGATGCATTCTTATTACTGTCGAATTGAAGTAAAATGATTCTTATGCCAATTTAATTTAGTTACAACTTACTCATTTTTGATATAACGCAACAATGAAATGCGTCGAAGTGACTGTCATCTGATACGAAACATTTTCTAGAACGCTGATTAAGAATAATCTCCTTTCCGCCTGAATTCGTTCCAGTTTGAGGTTCATATCTCGAAGAGCGGGTATTTCGGAGCAAAGAATTTCATTCTATCTTATTATTAATTAGTTTATCTGTTCTTTGAGAAGGCATATAAACGTTGATTGGGTCTGGCACTTTGTCGCATTTAAAATGGTCAATGACATTCACATTTAAAATATTGCTGGCGACGTATAGATTTGGATGCCTCTAACTTAGTAATCTCTAGCCTTGGCCTAAGCAACAATTATATCTAGAATGTAAACCTCTCTTTCAGGTCTTCAGTTTCTCGGATGCAGACGAACCATAGTTTTCTTGAAGATAATTGTAATATACTCACAGAAACACCTCCTCCTTCTTAGTAAATATGTCGTAAATGAAGAGTATTAAAATAATTTTTCCAGAAATTCTTTAAAATTATTAATTCTATGCTGCATACGATTTCGAACTTCCTTTCCAAGGAAATAGTGAAGATATGACATATTTTTTCTTTATCCTTTCATTGATAGATAGATAGACCTTGTATTGACAACGTTAGACCCGTTTGGGCTTCTCTTCCACCTAATCTCGATATCTTATAATACCATAAAGGTTATATTGAAGTTTAAGTCTACGGTTCCCTCAAAGAGCGAATGATTGAAATTTCAGTGAGTGATGTAAAATGATATATAAAAAGGTGACTACGCACACCCTGAGAAAAATGACACGATCGACCGTTACTGTGACCGTGATATGAACTTGCTACTTCAGAAAAGCATCGAAGTCCTATGAAAAGTGTTTGATTGTGAAAATACGAAAGTAAATGTGAGAGCTAGATATTTCAGAGAAAAGGATAAGGGAAAAAGAGGCTGTTTATCGCTTGATATACATAGTATCAATTACATAGAAAGCAAAGAATTAAAAACTTCCAAGGATTTCTGGAAAAATAATTTCAATGCTATTCATTTTTAGCGACATTTAATAAGCACGACCGGCTGTTTTTGTGAGGATATCCCAGTGTTCGTAACTCGAATTCTTGCCTTCTCCTCAATAGCGAAGATCACTAAGAAATCAAGTTAGTAGTGAATCGTAATCGTAGTGAAATTTAGAAGTATTCGTAACAAACAAGTAGAATACTTCGACTTGACAAGAAACAAATGCGGCGACATAGTACTTGGAAACGAGAGTCGGCTTAGTGAAGGAATAGCGACTATTGAGATTTTTCCTCCTGACTATACCGTGTATCGTAAGGAAAGAGACGGCAGATTAAGGGGGTGAGTATTAATCGTAATTAGGAATAGTTTAGACAGTCAATTAGAAGACCATCAAAGCCGGGGGAACTGCGTGATAATCTGGTGCTCAGTGTCCAATAGGCATGGAAAGAAAACATATTTCTGTCAATTTTATCGCCCTCTCGATGGCGATGACGAATCCATACAGGATCTGCACGAGGCACTTTTCAAAATCTGTTAGGGTAAACCTGACGCAAGCATTTTAGCAGGAGGTGATTTTAATCTTCCCGGTGTATATTGGATTAATATGTCCGTCACAAGTAACTGTCTAGATAAAATTACATCGCAGAAATTAATCGATTTATTCTTTACCTTTACTCTCGAATGAGTAACTACAGAAGCGATTTGAATTACTATTCTCAGAAAAGACAATATTCTAGATCTTGCCAAAATCATCCTCACCTTGTGCACAAAATTTCCGTAGATGAAGGAATATCCAAATCATTGCAACCCAAAGCTAATGCGAGCAGATATTATTATTATTATTTCTTGCACAAGTGTCTTTAAGTTTATCAATGTTTTTATTCGAACTTATAGACATTGATTTCGGAGAGAGTAAAATCTTACTACCCGAAGTATTAGACGTTTGGCTTAAAACGCGTCACTGGAGTTAGTTCATGAATAAGTGTATTTTCATACCGTTGTGGTCTTAGGACACAAGCACCGGCCGACTTTAAGAAGTATCTTCTAAGCAAATCAGTTTTTCTTTGTATTTATGTAAAGGATGGGCTGATAGTTTACGTACGCATGATGAGTAAATAGTTCTGCGAATAGGAAAAGTACCACCTATAAAACCTAGTACACAGATTCTCACCCTGCCGATTGATTTACCACATATGGCACTTTAAAGATATGGCATTTCGGTATTCATATTGGCTGAGTGGATCTTTCCAGCACAGTTTAGGCTGGACGTGAATTCAGTTTCTAACTGTGTTAAGTTTCCATACAATCATCCGACGTTTCTCTTTTTTCCCTAACACATAACTAGATACTTCTCTTCATCATCACGACATTGTTATAATGATTATTACTAGCATTAATTCCATCATAACTATTCAATATATTCTTTATGATTAATATAATAATTCATCGAATGAATAGTATAATGATAACAATATTAATATTAATAATAATAATAATTTTTATCTTGAATTTTCTGCACATCAACTATCTCTGGGACGCTAAAGAATATGTGGATGACTGAAGGAAAATAGGGATCGTTGCTCAATGTTATGGTAAAAATGCCTCAGACGAGTTAGATCAACAGCAGTTGTATGTATAATCATGATTTCACTTACTACTTTTCAGAGACTATGTGAAATTTCAGAAACTTTTTGATCTCTGAGTCAACACATGAGTCTAGAAAATAAATATTATTATATAATTCCGCAAAATATAATTTTCATTGTGAGCATGCTGGAGACGGATTTGCTATTCTGACGCATTTCCTTCTTATTCGGTTGATTCAACATATAAGTATAATTAGTCTAGAATGTAATATGCAGTAAAAAGTCAACCAGGGTTATTCGTTTCCCGATTAGAAAACAATAGCAATTTTTTGAGTTTCTAACGCCAGCACTCGGAAGTTTTTCCTTTGCTTAAGTCCACATGCTAGTGGACTAAAATAAAGGAATCCTTCAAGCTGATGATTTATAGCATACGAATTATTTTTTGAGTTTCTAACGCAGAGTAAATAGAAAGACCCTTTTTATTTACATAACAGTTATTTCGACTTAGATTGAGAACTTCCTAATTCTAAGCAGAATAAGCCATACTTTAGGAGATTCCTTTTCCATAGCCTTACAAATTAACAGATTAATAAGCTAAGAGTCATTGAAAATAATACTACTCCATAAATGTAGTGGAATTAGCTTTGCGCATCAGCATATGAAGCTCAGGTGCTGCCATCTGGACAGACGAATGTGGGGAAATTTACCACGCTTTAATGAAACCGCTCTCACATTCTTTTAAATACTCTTGAGAAAATAGGGGTGCCCCCACTAGCTTAACACTCTAAGGAGATAACTGATCGAGTAAAGCAGTTCTGTAGGCAAGCAACTAGTTAGCAAGCTAGGTTATCTACCATCGCAATCGCTTGGAAAGATATTACCCTCTCTCATTTGCTATACTCCTCAATTCCCTCCTTCCCCTCATCTGCTTCCTGACCCCCTTCACCCTCACATTTGCATAATTA
The DNA here is from genome assembly GCA_000376725.2 of Ladona fulva. Classification (NCBI taxonomy): domain Eukaryota; kingdom Metazoa; phylum Arthropoda; class Insecta; order Odonata; family Libellulidae; genus Ladona; species Ladona fulva. The sequence continues at coordinate 237,067 of KZ308991.1, forward strand.
GTCTATCGCGTCTGCCGTTATCTTTTGTTCAATCATGGCGGTCGGAGGAGATAACAGGGAAGGAAGGAGAAAGGATTGAAGCGAGTAGAGGAACAAAGTAAGCCGGTCTCAACAGAAGCCATTGGATGCCGACGGCATGAAAAAAATCCACTACTTATACAAAGCATTTTTACGCCTTCTTTCCCATGTCACCTATCATACCTACCTTATCTCGCAGGAAATCTCCGTGAAAATTACGTGGGGACTCAAAGGGCATATTTGTTTATACAGCCGCCCAGTTACGTTCCCTTTTCCATTCCTCTTCCGTAGATATTTTACTTTCTGGTATTTTACCAGTGCACTCACACCGTGCGCCTGTAGACCCTATTATACTTAATTATTTTGCATTATTTATTTATTATTTGCACCATAGGACTACAAATATAATATATACAAATATAATTAATAACATTGGGCGAAATATGAAGAGGAATTGTTGGTGGGCGCGGTTTTGTTTTAGTTTTTTCGTGCAGCTTTCATGTGCATTAACTTTTGTTTGGATTCTAAGAACGTTACTATTCAGAGACCTGCGGTCCCGTATCCTAGTATCTTGCATTCTATCTAGATTTAATCTCTGTAGCCATTCTTCCCCTACCTGAAAGCCCATGTTGGCCACCAAGCAGGGAGCCCTCGAAATATCCAGCGCACCAAATATTCGTTGCAAATATTTTGTGAGAATTCAACTGCTTATTTCCACTGCGAATATTGGGATGGCTGAATTTCATGCATGATAATTAATGTTAATTTTTTATAAATCTCAAGTGAAAGGAGGAATGATTCTCTGATCGAGACTTCCATTAAATCTTCATTAAACAATATTTCGTTATGAATAAGTTATGAATTTATCGTAAATTAGTCATCCAAGACACTTTCCACATATTATTTCATCTGAAAGGACTACACTGGCTTAAACTATAGGTCTATTACATTGCCATATATAAATAAATATTTACATGCATATATTAATTAATCACCCTTTTTTTAAATAGTAAATCCACACACTCTTTTTAAACAGTAATCCTCAGTGGGCAAAATTCACAGTTACTTGTTATAGAAAAAATTCATTTAAACGCAATGGTATATGAAAATCTTACTAATCGTTAGCAAAATAAAAAGGTCATTCCTTATCACATTCACATATAACATTTACGTTTCGTCGAAATGATGAAATATAGGCATTGATTCAACAAGATTTTCATCTCCAGTTCTTCAATTTCCGGAATTTTTCCCATTAGCGAGCTTTAAGGGTGCCAGAGACACAAAACTTGGTAATTACCTTAAAGTATTAAATACTCATATCCGTAAAGTATTAAAAAGTAATAGATTATTAAATATTCAAATTTTCCTGAAAATCCCTGCACGGTTCGTGGAGGTGATCGTTCGTGTTTTTTGTTTTGTCGAGATTTTTCTTTGAATGTCAACGTGGTTTCACGCAATTAACTCTTCGAAGCTTAAATTACTTTGTTAAAGAAGGTTTTGAGAATTTTGTGTAATTGATCATCCCATTTTGATTGTATTCAGTTTTCCTGGAGTTTATTACGTACGCTACTCCTCCAAATAAATCCGAATAAAAAGATTCTCGGGCAGCACTCGAAGAAATGCGCGAAGGAAAGTTTATTATGCATGAACGTAGTGGTCTGGGACATGACTTCCTTTGAGACGCTTAGAGCGGTAATTATCAAATCATATGTATGTTTTCCTTGATAAAAAAGACTATCGAACCTCTGAGGGATTAGAGTTTAAGAAACTCCGTAAGCCGTATGACGGTAGGCGGAACTCGTGTTTAGAGATAAAGGGGAAGCTCCGGATTACCGATTTCTAGGAAATCCCAATGCTCATTTCAGAGACAATGCCTCCGTCATCAGAGGCTCCAGGATAGGAAGCGAATAAGAGAGGTAGATGGTCGGGCTTTTATCTTTTCTGAAGGTGTGGGGAGGGTTAGGTATGGTTGGCGTTTCTCTGTTATGACGTTTTTAAGGAGGTTGAGGGCTCTAAAGCTTCTGAGGGCGGTCAAACTTTTATCTTGCGTGTAGGCGTGGCGTGGATAAGTGGGTAGAGTTTTTTCGTTATGACGTCTGGAAGGAGGGTGAGTTCTGTTTCCTTCCTTTCTGATGGCGGTCGAGGAGTGTGTATAGAGGGGACATCGGTATCTGCCCTAAGTCGTTATTCATTAGGCGGCTTCTGTTTTGGTGAATGAGAACACTTTCATAAGCATCTAGTTTGGAGTTTTTATGTGCGGACGCCTTTAACTTTAGGTTGCCTAGATTAATTCTGTGACCGTGTTGTTTTATGTGTCACGCCACGCTTGATTGATTTGTTAATCTGGTTATATTAGAAATGAATTAAGTGTTTCTTAATCTGGTCTCTAATTTTCGTTTACTTTTCCCGATGTAGGCTTTATCACAGTCGTGGCATGACATTTCATAGATTATGATTTATGTATCGATGGAGTGCTGTCTTTTGGATCGTGGAGGAGGTAGGATAGTTCGTTGTTGTTGACAAATACTGGGGTTAAGTCAAATTTTGAGACAATATCGCTCTGCATAATTCATCGCTCGTCTTTGGTGAATACGGTAATTTTGTGAAGTTACGTTTTTTGTTTTGGGTTGAGAATAGGGTTGTGTTTTGTTTCACGTTGAGTTTATGTTTGCGTTTCCTCAGAATGTTATCAATCACGGATTTGTCGTATATATTTTGTTGCGCGACATTTCTGATTTGGGGTAATTCTTTCTTGTATTCTTAATGTGATAGTTGTCTTTTTGGAAGTGGAAGGGCGATAATTTGTGTTATGTGGTGGTTTGCATCTTCTGGAATATACATATCTATGTGTGCAGGTTTGCGGTTTATGCTAAATTTCCGTTTGTTCAGTGTTCTAGTAATTTTCAAATCTAAAAATACTAGCAGGCCATTTGTTTCTTCTTTGCAAGTGGATTTGATGGCGTCAAACTGGCTGTTCAGTTTTTTTTAATAAATCGTCAATAATTCTCTTAGATTTGTCGAATATGGCAAGTATGTTGTCTATGTATCTGCACTAAATTTTTCGAAAGTAATGCAAGGTTTCTTTGCATCATTTTTCAAAACAAGCCATGAATTAGTTGGAGAGGAGCGGAGATAGACAATTTCCCATTACGGTCCCGTTAGTTTGTTTATAAAAGTTTCCATCGATTTGGAAGAAGTTTAGGTGCATGCATGTATTTGTGAAGAGAATGTATTCTTTGATTAATTCTGGTGGAGGTTTTATTCTGATTACTATTCTTTTAGGTGTTGATAGGTAATTTCTAAGGGGATGCTTGGAAAAAGAGACTGAACATCGAAGGAAACCAAACTATCGATTTCATGTGAGGACACGTTTTTAAAGAGGTATCATATCATAATATGGAAATATGCAGTTGGAGATTTAAAGGATTGGTGATAATGTTTTTGCATTGTATAAGAGTCCCTCTTTGTGGAAGTGATCATTTTTTGAGGAGATTTTTGGGAATGGATTAATAAGGGCCCGCTGTTATCAAATCCTTAGCTTTGTCAACATGTTGTCTCTTGTCAATGATGGAAAAATTATTCAGTGATTTTGTAATACCTTTATTTATGATACATCTACCTAGGACGATATCGTATTTCAGTTTCTCTTTTCTATTATTTTCTAGCTTTACAGTGAAATTTCTTTATGAATGTATATTTGATTTGCGAATTCATGGTGCAGGAATGGATATTGAGCAAAGGGAAAGAAACTTTTACTGAAATTTTTCCATTATTTATTAAGTAGATGCATTAAAATGAAATCTGAGAGTTACTTCAATTGGCTGATTAATTATGCTGACAACATTAAAACATGAGGTAAGAAGTCGTAGAGGGTTAGAAATTACATTATATGTCGCCATTGAATTGTTTTGTTTGTTTTTTTTATATAATTAGATAGTCAGGAAATTAGTCTTACGGTCGATTTTTCCATCGTCTCACTTATAATTCATACATTTTGCTCTTCTTATTAGAAACTATATTTTTTCTTTCCTTGAGTTTTTATAAATTGTGATGTATATTTAAAAGTTGTCATTATATATGAGAAGAGATTTTCTCAAAAATTTAACTGTATAATTGTTCTAATCAGGGTAGAATTGAAATAAAAACTCCGTCATGACCTAAGCGTTTAAATATATAGCTTAGTGTCCTACTTTTCTTAGTTTATTCTAATTCAATTTTTTTGCAGAAGATCGTGTTCAGAGAATTCAGCAATATTTCAGGAAAAGAGCATATCAAAATAATACAGAAGTCAGCATTTGTTAACTATTAAGGGTAGCGGTAGTGTTATACTTAACTACATATAACGCTTAAATAAAAGCCATCCCGTTACAATAAACTAACTTGTATAGTATAAATACGCTACATATTATACCATAATATGCATCACAAGATCAAGCATCAAACTAATACATTACTGTAAGAACCTTATACACTGTCACGACGATGTTCATTTATTGTTATAATTGGAACATACTGTATATGGACGGTAGAAATTTCATTTATAAATCTATATTAAAGTAAGATTAAATGGTTAACGCCTTTGGATACCCTATAATCGATTTCATAGGCAGAAGTTCCTTTTTGCATCCAAAGATTGGAAGATTGTGACGCTCACGATCATTTCCTCTCGAAATCTAGGCGACGCTCGACTCGGAAATTTGTGAATGTGTCCTTTTACAGCGTGAAAATTGCGAGGATAGCCAATGGAATTAAATAGAAATACGATGAGGTGAAGACATTCATAGACGGAGGGAATGAGGTATTTTGTAAGAGAAATCCCATAAGATTCGGTGAAGGGAAAGAAATCGCGAACAGAAAGGTTTTTGGGTGGCGAAAGAGAGGGTAGTATGGTAGCGACGATAAGGAAGTCTATCCGAAGTGTTTGGAGGAGAAAGAAGCGCGTTTCCAAGCAGAAAAAGTGGGATTTAGGGTCCAAGGAGGAGTAGTAAGAAAGAGAAAATGTACGATAGTAAGGCGGGGCAGGCGGCAATGGGAAAGATAGCGGGATAGAGATGTAAGGGAGAGGAGGGTTAAGCCACAATGACTCGTGAAGGAAATAAAGGAAGGGGACGGAGGTGAAATAAAGCACCCAGGGAAGATGGAGTTAGAAAGTGAAATATAAGTTTTCGTAATCCTTGAATGATAACCGTTCGGAAGTAGTCAGTGTGTTGGGTGACGTGAGAAAATTGAGCATAGGACCGTATTATAAAGAGTATCTTTTTCGCGCAGCCTTTTCCCTTGTTTATACGATCTAAATTATCCCTATTTTCCTATGAAATCGCTCTAGTCCGTCCGGATTATTGCGCTCAGCGATTTGAATTACGCAGTTTTTGCGTTGCTGAAGAGGCGAATTCGAGATGAGAGTGCCGTTTACTTCCAATATATAAATGGATATTTCCAGCAATTTTCTTATTGCTGCGGGCTTTGTTAACGACTAGATATCTTTTGATGAATAATGTATATTTTGAGAGTTTTGGAAATAATTTATGTATGCGCGATGATCACTCCATTTTTGCAGGAACTATCCGATTTCTCTACGCGTTTTTTCGATTTTGCTTCAATTCCTGAAATGAGTTAAACTACCTTTCATTTTGTTGGGGGAAAACGGAATGTTTTTTCTATCAAATAACATTTATTCTACATATGATATGTAATGATTTTTTAACTGCTCTCAATTGATCATTTCTTTTGGAAATCCTGTTGAATTTCTAAACATTAGAAGCTCCTGCGCTAACTTCAGTTCCAATTTTGTGTCTATTCTCCCGTTTGGCACGTGTCATTATTTATTTACTCCATTCTCTCTTCCTGGCAACGAACTTTTTGGCATTTAATTTAACTAAATTTTTCAGATTTGGGCCTAAAGTAACGGCTAAGCGATACACTTTTTCTCCTTCTCTATTAAGTCTATGTGCTTTCGTTGCATTTTTCATTACAACGTATTCGTTAGATACTAACGTGCACTTGACTCTACCCACGATATTCGCTCCCTTCCCACTATCTTCTTAGAAACTTAGGGAAATCGGTGCTAAGACTAGCGGAACAGTTGCAATTTAATGTCGTATTTATACCTGTAAACGACGCGACGTCGCCAACATTAGTAATTAACAAGGGCTACACCAGTTTACCATAACGGAGAATATGTAAAAATGTTGACAATTTATATTGTCTTTTTCCCGTCAATTTGTTTCGGTTCGACGCATTGTTGTTTCAGAGGCTAATTTCCGAGCATAGGAACGATATAGCAAAGGATGATAGCAAATGATTCATAAATTCCGAAGTGCCTGAAAACTAAAATCGCGTCTTACTGATAATGGGATCGCTCGTTCATATTTGCTCTTCACTTGATCGATGTTTATATATTCTGAATACCTCGCCTCGGCTTTTAATCTCGATTGCAAACGCTTTGTTACCTTAGAGCAGGGGTGTCCAACCTTTTGGTGCCGTAGGGCAGCATTACAAATTTTCTCAGGAGCGTTGTCAAGCAAGAGACCCTTAATTTAGGCAAACATTGTATTACTGAAACTGAAGGGAAAAATTACTTTGAAACTCTTCTACAATTTGTCAGGTTATTTGTCGATGTGATTTATAAAGACGTTGTGAGGTTAGTATTTTTCCTTAATATTAAAATCTGCAGGAACCTGAATGAATTAGACGCTTGGTGACATGTAAAAAATGTGCATTTCCTATAAAGATAATCACTGACTTGAAGCAACAAAGCAAATGATAAATATTTCTAGTCTACAGTCTGATATGCCTGGTATAGCAGGGCAGGTAAGTTGACCCATAAGATAATTGAAACTCTGTGACAGACAATATAAAATAGCTAGGCGGATTGTGCCGAGCTGCTGCCGGCCCAAGGTTGTTTAAAAGATAATAATTAGAATAAATAGTCTTCTCTTTCCTTTCTATAATATTTATCTAGAGATAGTCGAGGATTTATACAAAGAATTGCAAACAATCCGGAAGTCTCAGAGAGAGGGGAGAATTATGTTTAGAGAGGATGAAAGCCTTTTGAGTCATGTTGTTATCGGTGCTAAGGATATTTCTTCTTAAGATTCTTTCTTTCTTAAGGATTCTTCAGTAATTCAACTCCGTACTCGGTCAAATATCCCAGAATGCTACTAAATTCCGAGTGTCTGAGTACTGCTTGTCCATGGATTCCTTACCTATAATATTGCAACATTCGTTTATTTTCCGGATATACGATGCGGGCCGCACGAACGGGCTTTGAGGGCCGCATGCGGGTTGTACACGGCTGCCGTAGAGCTTTTCTTATTACACCACCTAGGTTCATTACTTCGCTTAGTATATTTATATGTTACAGGTTTATCCATAAGATTACCCTATGCCTCTAACTTAGGTGTTAAGCCCAAACAGAGTTTTCTTTTTGCCTTTCTTTATTCATTACACTATATATTTTTGACTTGGAGCTGGTAAAGAAATATCTCAATTTCATCGAAATTAAGATGTTTCCAATCTAATCTAAATGTAATTTAGTACCATTGGATCGTATATTTCATATTTTGAAAGTTCATTTAAGTATCTATCTTCCATTGTTGAATATTTTAAGTCTACTTTCTTCAGTGATTCGACGTTTTATATCACCAAATACTTACTTCACTAATTGAATTATTGGTTCAGAAAGTACCTTTTGTATTAGAAGTAAACATTGCGAAATTATGGAAAAAACTACGGAGGAAAATGCTAGAAACATTATGGATTAATTAATATGAATTAAGTGTTGATAGAGAAGAGCGTATTTGCTTAGGGAAAAGGCAAAGATGATAAAAAGAGTCCGGAAAGAGGGCCAATTTCAAAGGAGAAGCCCGTGGTGTTCATGACTTTATAACTATCTCAGTGTACTTTCCAACTACACTCGATTTGCGCCTTCGGAATGCCCAGAGAGACGTTGAGGAGGCGGGCATGATTTCATATATATCGTACAATAACATTACTATCTCAAATTTCTCCTGAGGCCAAGATAAATTGGCTTATAGCCAAATAAAAAAGTAAGGCGCGAAAATGGTGTTGTCGATATTCGCACAACTTGTGCCTTTAAATTTCAACGTAAGACGAAACAAATTAGGTTGGAATAACTCGGAAGTCATTTCACAATGTTATTTGAAATTATTTTCATCATTTCTGTATTTTCATTTACGTTTGTCTTTCAAGCCATACTACATTCTTCAAATCGTAGGTTCCATATTCCTCTGAATCCGTTTTTTTCTGAAACTGCATTATAAGTATCTTACCTATAATTAATCCATTACAATAATCTCAAATGGAATCTATATATCTTTAGAATTGTGTTCCTTTATGATAGGAATGCCGTATTTCAATTAGCCAAAGAAACAAAATCAATAAGATCACTCGTTGTGGGAGGCAAAGTACACGCTGGAATATTGAATTTGCTATGTAATGTCAGCATTACAAAAAGTTTGAGTCGATAACTTCGATTACTGATTATCGTTTTCTCTTCTGAATCTTGCTCATGGTTTATGTTGAGGGTTCAAAAACTTCACTTTGAACTCATTTAATTCAAATAATAGCATTCTATCGGGATCTTACCTAAATAAATTCTCATTTCCGCTAGCTGTATCTATATTGAATGCATTCATAGAAGGTCAAGGCACTGCAATTGTAAAACTCCCACATGTGCCGGTATGTTGATATATTCATTCAGAAGGGCCCTCAGAGGATATACAGGGAATACGCCCCCATTATTTCCTCCGAACGTATGCTTTCGTTATAGGCAGGGTTATTGTGGGAAGCCAGTGGAATGAGATAACCTCTAACTCAATAAGCTTTGCAATTCTCTCGCCATTGCCTGGGAACTTCAATAATCGATTACAACCCGAAGCTCCTGATTAGCTTTAGCCGAGTATTTTTCCATGAGCTAGAGTTGTCTGAGCAGTATATTTTTAAGGATGAGGAGATTGAGTTGGATGAAAGAAAAGGGGGAGAGATGTCTTCAGCGTGAAGTGGTATTCGACTGGATCCTTTCTCCGATAGCCAGGGGAATTGGGGACTTCGTAACCTTAGCCTTTCTGCTACCAGTGCGAATCGTTCAATAGCAGAGAAGACACATACGTCGTTTTCCCTTGGGTTGGAGACACACTTAGCCTCGACTGTGTCTCGGGCCTCTTAAAAAATACTTCCTTAGCCTACTGGATCTCGTCTGCTTTCATAATTAATTCGTTGTGCGCTTCAAAAGGTCAGTGAATACTAGCGAGAGCTCACTTGGGTTTCAGTATACTTCACAACTCATTTTTCCCGTCCTTCGGGGACTAAAAGTAATAACGGATATGCATCGATATAATCTGAATTTCGTCGCAACTACGTTGTAAAATTGGTTTAACATCTTTTCAGAGTGGTGATTTATGAAACTGTTAGTCCCAGTCGTGGATAATTTAGTGGAAATTCTTTGAAAGATGGGAAGAAATTTTTCGGATCACTTTGAAATCATCGGTCCTTGATTTGTCTATTTTATATTTTAAAAATGATTTCCTTTGTTTCAAATAATGAGAATATTTGTAGTAAAATTACAGAGGGAAAAACATTTTCCAATTCCAATTTTGATCAAACTTGGTAGAACTCAAAATGCCTTTCACAAATTACCCCCATTTTGGGTATAGAAACTCAACATTTGAAGTGTAAACAATATTTAAATTCTAGAATACGATTATGGTTGAAAAAGCTGTCCGCCGACCTAAGGCAGCAGAATAATTCGTTAAATAAAAAAAATGTTAACGACATTAATACCCTTACAAAAAAGTATACCTTATTAAATAAATTAAAGTTATTCTGGCCAGCTTTGTGGGCTCCAGGATGGCCCATTTAACCAGATTGGTCTGCACTAGATTTGGTTGTGTGGGTTACCGGGTTCCATTTTACGTCGTAGTTAATATTATTCACACGTCACCAGAGTATTTTTTATTCTTTACCCAATTTTCAGGAAGGACTGTATTACACGTTTCCTCAGTTTAAGATGGCATTGTCCACCATCACCATTGTGTTTTTATTTATTTATTTCTTCGATTATCAGTAAATCTTCTCAAGAAATAAATTGAAGCAGTTGAAAAAAATATTTCAAGTAGACCATAAATCATATCGCGATCATCAATAGAGGAATGTTCGTTTTTAGATGCTCGAGAATGTGTGACCAAATTCTACGTTAACATGTATTCCTAAATATTATTCGGAGGTATAAGGAACCAGTTACAGCACTATTTATACGAGTTTCAAGAAGTAAACTACAAGATGTATGTAAAAATATTAAGAATCTGAATTAACGAAATACATCTCAAAGAAAGTTAAATATTCCGTAGCAAAACTAAATTAGTAGGTAAACCTTCAATAGTTACAAACTAAATTCGAAAGGGAATAGACTCATCTTTTCATTTTCCCTACTTATATTTTGGAAATAAATCCTACCATGAGGCTTCACCGGACATTCCTTTCGCAAATGCTAACTCTTTTTAAGAGGATAGCCGTTAAAAAGATTCATGGAGATTTCTCAAAAAATAACCGGAAGAAAATGAAACAATAATTTTCCGTCCTTGAGAGTATTTGGGAGGAGATCGAGGAGAAATGAAGGAGGAAAAATGAAAAATAAGCATTCTTGGAAAAATGGAAATCTGAAATGAAAACAAAGCCAGCAGAGAGGTAAACTGGAAATTTTGCGTGAGCATGGCTATAATGAAATATCTTCTCCGCGTTTTTCCTTCAGTTATAGCTATATTTGAGAAAATTAATGTCATTTTAGTTGATTTCTATTAACATCAACTGTAACTTTAGTGCGTTAAATAAAAAGCCATTTGAAATATCATGTAATTTTAGTTTTAAAGCAGAATTCCAGAAAATGTGCGAATTTTGCGGAACCAAATAATGTGAAAACTGTACGAATGAAACTTTGGCAAAATAAGGGAGCATCGGGTCAAAAAGTACAATAGAATATTAAAGAAATTCTTTCTCCTGTAAATGGAAGTGATGAAACTATCTTCCTTCGCAGGCTATCAGTAAATGTCTTTCTACCGTACAGTATAAAAAGCTTTAACTAAAGCCGATTATTTTAGACTCAATCTTAAAGAGACAAAACATTCATCAGACGTAAACTATGGTATACACTGTACCGCTTCTCTTAATAGCTATCAATGAGGTCATGAAACACTATGGTAAGTAGCGGCATTAGATCACTTGTGAGAAATCGAGGTCTGACACACAATCAGCTGTGATGACCAGGTCCAACCAAACACTTCAGAATAAGCTTAACACAAAAGCACTGGCAGATTATTATCCCCAAAGTAAGTTGAGTGGGATCGTTGGAGATTACAATAAATGTCAAATATTGAGTCCAGGAACTAATGGCAAGTTCACAGTAAAGTTGAGCTGCTTGGTCTAGGAGCTAGACATGAGTCTCAGCAGACACTCTCTTCAAGAAGAAACTCACACTCCCTCCAAAAGCAGGAGAGGAGAAATAGTTGGAGGGGGAACAGGGGCAAATCACCAGATGTGGTAGCAGAAGGGAAAGTACAGCTTGGTGTTCCAATCGAAAGCACTCCCGCCAATTTGATCACTCCAGGCAGAAGGGTATCCATCCGCAGACCACTATATAAGTAACGACTCAACCTTCTAGCGGCACGGCTAGCGGCACGGCTAGTGGGATGGCTAGTATCGAACTTGTCAACCGAACTTAGCAACCAAATCTTTGCAACCAAGTTTTGACAGAGCGGAAGCAAGGTTTCCCACCCTGCTTCTCTCTCTCTCTCTCCCTCTCAGCGCAGCTGGGCGGGAAATTATGAAAGTGCTGCATCGGGCTAAGATACGGCACAACACTGAGAGTAAGAATATTTATTCATGGAGCAATTTTGCACTTACATTCGATACTCGATGTACGATATTTTGGCAGTGACTTGATTTAAATTGATTTCAATTTGAACGCCTAGTTTCCTTTCATCCAGTATGGATATATGTAATCTTTAAACGTTAGCAAATGTATATGGAAATATTTCACACTACGAGTACAGAAACTCACTTACACCTTATAAGTGTGTAGTATCACGTCAAATGGACCCTGAAATTTAATTATTAAATAATTTTTCTCCGTGAAATTACCTACTCACGCAGGTGTTAAGGGATACTTTTACATATTCCGTTGGATATGAATCGGGTAATATTTGATTATCACACGATGTGAGATTAAATCTATTTTATAATAATGCCAACGACTTTAATGTAACAGGGAAGTGTAGTATTCATGTACTTCTCGAATTTGTACCTTAATTTTTAGACAAAAGATTCGATGTATTTGGCATGTTTTCCGCGAATTTCTGGGTTTAAGGTTGTAACAGAAAAATGCTTGTATTGCCTACGCGTAAATGTGTGATGCTTTCGAGGAACACATCTTTTGGCTACTTTCACATGCAAATAGTTCTACTTTTCCCGTCACTGAATAAAAAACCCCTTGACCTTGAAATTGCTCTTCAATTGGAGGACTTATTTTCATCTATATCGTCTATTAAAGGGACTTGGATAACGATTTTTTGTCCTTGTGTATGTTAATCTACAGTGTGAGCACGAGAAATTTCTCTAATTTGAAACGTTGCACATTACGAAAAACTCACCGGCCCTCGGATAACAGGCTGTAATCTGTCTTTCATGTAAATTCATACCTTATGTTCCCCAGTTCGACCCCATACGAGTCAAAGTGGACCTATTATTGGTGCCTGTAGAGTTGATTTTTGTCCTTGACAAGCTTTATTTCTTACAGAAAATTAATTTATAAATGACAGACGAACGAATTCTAGACAACTATTATCAGAAAGAAAATTGAATAAAGATTCGTATTTGGCATTGAAATGGTGCTTTTGATACAAAATTATAAGACTTACGTTAAATAAATGAAAATGTTTCAAGGTTTACTACAATAAAAATCCGTTCCTTGACGACATAGGCCATTGCTAAGTCCGTTATCATGCATTTTACCAGAAAAATAAATTTTGATTTTTGACTCATCAAAGAGTGTAGAAGCAGAGTGACGACTTTCGCCACATTGGAGAGTTCGGTGAGCCAGGATCATTAGTGTATTTGTAGTTTCGAAGGGATGTTTATATAACATATAATAGTATGTCGTATATTTTCATTCCAGTTTAAATCCCTACTTTACGTTACCCGTAAATATTTTATTATTTAACCGAATGTTAAATTCCCTAGGCGTTGCTTTCCCTCCCAGATGGCATGCATATTGATGTTTACTTCTATTAAAACGAATGATGATGCCTCATTAATTTCTGATTTATTAGAAGAGACCAGTTATTCAAGGCAAGTAAATCGCTTTGAAGATACCTAAAATCGTCTCCGTTTTTCATATTCCTACAGATGCAACAAACATCCGCGAATAATCGAGTTTTTCATTTGATTCCCACTGGAAAGTCATTAATAATCATTAAAAGAAGTAAAGACCCCAGTACTCTACCTTGAGCATTGCCTAAAGTTAGCTTGATTTCACATAATTGCTCTTCTCCGATTATTACTTTCTGTTTCCTGCCTTTATTGAAAGACTCCGTCCTTCCAACTACTTATGGATTTTAAACCATTACGTTCACTTTCAGCAGCATAATGTTATGGTCTACAACACCAAATACTTTCGCTAACTCAGTAACCACTGCATCGACCTGCGATTTCCTGAGAATTTACTAAGTCGTACTGTAAACCTAGCATCTGTGACTCGCCCGAACATCCCTTTCTAAATCCATCCCAAAATTGTTAAATCATCCATCATTCTCCCAAGAGAAAGAGAGGAGGGGTAATGAAGGTAAATTAATTAAAAGTATTAAACTAATAAAAATTGGACTTTGTGGTAGATTTGCTGGATAGCATCTCCAGTATTCTAAAACTCTTCAGGCAGAAACACCACAAAGAAAATGGACTTGAACCTGATTAAAGTTTATTTCATATAGGTTTATTTCATGGTAGGTAAGAAGAGGGCATGTGAAGCTCAGATGCACGAAGGTCACCGTTATACACATATATGCTACACATTTCCGAGGAATTATACTATACATCTTTGAGTAGAATTCAAAAATTCTTCTAACATACGAGAATTCCAGGTAATTTCTTTTCTGTTACTACATGTAAATGAGAGCCGAAAAAGAGCAAGGTGACAACGGTGTATTATATATCGATGAAGTCTCTCATTATGTTATATAATCTAAGCATTAAACCTGTAGCGATTGAACGATTTGTTGAAATTATTATTTATACTTTTACTCAATGTTATTAAATGTTTATTATCCGAATTTTAAAACCAGTAACTAAAGTAACTATCGTGACAAGTTACCTCAGCTCGAATAACATCAGCGAAAATACACATTCTTTATCATTCTGAAACTATGGGTTTGCATATCCTCGGTAAATAACTAAGATCGACTAAACTTTTAACGAATCAAAGGGTGAAACTCTTAAAGGGTATCCTTCTTTGTAATGGGAGAAACGTGCAGTTGTAGTTTTCTCTTCTATATTCACGTATATTACATAAAAATCGATAAAATTATTCTAATTAACTGTAGTTCTCTTGCCGGAAAGGTGGCACAGAGATAGCGTCGAGAAATACCCCGTAACCTTTTGATCATCCAATATGTGAGTTACCACTCAGTATGCCATGATTCCGACTTTGCGGTTATGAAAAGAAATATTATCTTATCTTCAGAGTCCGCCATTGTTGGAAAAATTTGCATCAAGTTTATGTGGATGATATATTCTGCCGATCAGTTTTAATTTAAAAAAAACCTTTACTGCTGTTGAGGATATTTTTCTAGTTTTTCCCGTCCTCACCCGTACTGCCTCATAATTGAGCCTTTGAGTGCTGTATTTCCATCTTGTTCGCGCAGGATATTTTTCTTTTCAGTACATGATTTTCTGAGGATACGCATACTTTATATGGAACAAATTAACAGCTACGAAATAGTGTAGCTGCTTGCTTTCAGTTAATAGAGGAGGAAAGCTAGCGAATATGTAGGAAAGGTACTATTGAGATAAAACTGTTTTTCTCAGACTGGGAAGCTTTGGAGGGTTATGACTGTGGAGTTTGCTGGAACGTTTAGAATGCACAAGTAGGGTTGTATTATCGGGTCGGATTTGATTATTTGATGTATTATATGGATCCTGAAAGAAACAAAAATATCTCAAAGGTAAATGGATAGTTACTTTGTAATTTTCCGGGTATTTACTTCCAGTACTGTATCCTTTTATTCATATGTTTCCAAATTCAATTTTCACATCATACATCTCATGATTATATTTTCTTCGTCTAGTATTTTCCAATATCATAATGATGTTATACGTGATATTATTTACATATTATATATAATAAATGATATTTTCCATAATATTTTTAATGCAGTGATTTTTTGTGTTCGCCTTGAAAATAGAGTATCTTTATATTTTTCGATAGTATCATTCGTGACAGTAGCATGATTTGTATATTCCAGCAATGCAAATTAGTTTCGTTTTTGTTGTACATACATAACGTGAATACCTGAATTAGGAGTATAGTATTGTCTTTGACGGTATTCAGTCGGCTATAATAAAAACTGAACTTATACCTGAGTTAAGTATTCGACGTCACAAAAATATGTTTGAAGAAAAATTATCTGCCAGTTATTATAAGCCAGTTGAGGCTAGTTTAAACCTTCAAAAGCTAAAAAAGGGAATTCTTCTAGCGGTACTATGTGAGACGAAAGCCAATACCTGTGAACTCATTCCAATGAATCTTTCCTTTGATCTTCGATTAGATATATCTCTTTTTATACGATAATTCTTACAAAATCCGTGTTATCGTCTTATATATTCCTGACCTTACCTGCTTCAGCTTTTCAATGACTTTGTCGCAATAGATGTAAGGATTGGTAAAGGGAGGAATCGCTCTCTCAGATGTTAAAAGGAGCAGCAACAGACTATGTGGAAAGAAAACTAAAGCATATATATCTACAGAATCTGTAACATGAAGGGAAGGGAAATATAAATAGTATCTTCGAATCCGAGCAAGAACGATAAACCTCAACCAATCTCTTGCATAACCTCTTAGGACACCTCTATCCTTTTATATTCCTTTCGATGGAACTCGCTACGTGTCGTCGAGAAAAATTTTCTTTTTCTCGCATTTTCATGCAGTTTTATATCGATCGTAATTTTTATGTGTGACTGAAAGCTTGACAACACTTTTCCGCCTTGATACTGTGCTTCATCCTAGAGCTTTCTATTCAAAGGAGTGTTTTGTAAAGAGAATCCATTGATATGTTCACTCAGCTCAAGAGTTTGGAAACATTCCTAAAAATCTCTGCGCACTTCTGAACCGGAGTTTCAATCACAGGCGTACACTTACTTGCGTAGTTTTTCATAATCTGTGAATGCAGTTCGAACATCATTGCTTTTTTCAATGAAATAACAACGTTACATAATGCTATTATCGCGTTTTTTTTCTTTTCTAGTATTTTGTGAATCTGCAGTTATATTCTATGCTTACTCGCACTTTCTTACATGCATACACATATAAGTGTCATCTCATCAACTTGATTCCGGATTTTTGTGGAAACTGGTAGGTTTTTACGACTACGGTAGCTCCCACGGGGAAAATCCTCAATAGTACATTCCTCTGCCAAATGATCTTCACTTCTACTGGAACCGACGTCATCACAGTAATGGCTACTGATACCCGTATATTTATTCAAGAAAGTGCAGTATTCTTTTTAAAATAGGTCACATGTTCAGTCAAGGGGTTAAAGTGTGATTTTTGTAATTTTATTTCCTTCTGGAATATTTTTATCAAGAAAAGAATTTTTTATATTATCAATTGTTTGCCTTTTATGCTGAACATTGTGACTATGGCTATCTTATCTCGTTCAAACAATACCGGACGCCCAATTGAATTTAAAAAATTCCCACTAATCTTTACCAACAGCTTTTTAACGTGCCACATACTCAATTTGATTTCCCGATCGTTTAATGTATTGACATGCTCTTAAGGCTTATGGTGGGTATTGCTTGATTTAAAATAGGTTCCAATAAAGGTTTATATTTGAAAATGATGTATTTTTACTCCTATGTTTTCTCGATTAACATTTTAAGTATAAGTATTAGCTATTGTATCAGCCATTACATAAAGTGTAGTATATGATACATCATGTTCAATATAGTGCATAATATGATATTTTATAAATTCGCTCCAGTAAAGACTGACTATGCCTGTAAAATTCAGCCAGTTGATGTCAGCAGATCCAGATTCGATCTCATTGGAAGACTATTTTTTTCGGTCCAGATTGGCAGCAGGAGGACGGTCCAGTTCTCACATTTTTGCCAAAACAATAAGGTATGTTACATTATTCACCATCATCGCGAGTATCTGCTAACCCAACTAATAATGCACGAGACAAAAGAAGACGGAAAAATAAATGATTATCGTGAGATAAATTTTCCGCAAACCCTTTTTTAAGTTTATAGCTGAGCTATTTGCTTGTGGCTGATGCCACTGAATAACTTTCTAGTTTCATACCAGATGTCTGAATTCAAATTGCTTCATCATCAAAACTGCATAGATGGATCTAATTTGAATTTGAGGAAATGGATAAAATGTCAAAACTTTAGAGAGCTTTTTTACTTTACCGCGGAGTGAGGGGCAAAGTCTTTATCAATAGGTTCCACACAGACATCAAAGTTATTATTACCTTTACAAAACTTTTTGGGAAGTATCTTCCTACTACGTAGCTCTATTTCCTCTCACCTCGCTCCTGCGAAGTGAATTATGAGCTAGATTTCTAGGAAAGTCTATTAGAAGACGATTAAAACCAGAAATTAACATAGAAGTTTTAGAGAGCCTGAAAGAGAAGTCAAAACAAAGTCCTAGAACGTATTTATTTTTGGAAGAGAATTGTTAATTATGTGTCTGATCAAGTTTTAAGGAAAGAAAGTTTTGGTGAATCAACGATTGACATATTTTGACATGATTCAGAGGAGGTAAATGCAAACCTATTACGATAAGGTTTTCTACTCCTGGTCTGTGGATTTAGAGATCAAAATAAACTACTTAGTTAGGCCAATGTGTGTTTTTTAACCCTACTTACTAAAAGAAATGTACACAGAATTCATATAAAATATTAATGCTGTGAAGTAAGAACTGACATTGGAATTGCATGAATATTGGAGAAAATGACGCTTTTCGTGGAACAAAAAACCGTGATAAAATGTAGAAAATCAGTGAAGAGAAAAAAGAGCATGGACGTACGTACTTGTTTAGGTTTACTATCGTCTTGCGGCATATGGAATGAGTTCGGAGGAACTAAAACGTTTTACATAAATATGTTTTGATGTTTCGCAACTAGAAGTGCGAGAATTTTGTACTCCATATCGATAAAACATAATCCACTTAAGCTGAGATGGAATGAATTAAAGTATATCATTACAATTTAAACGAACTTTTCGGCTCAGGTTCTCGCCCTTACTAATCTCAGCGGCAGCATTACTTTGACATTTCTGTCGATAAACCTAATCCTGTTTACTCATAATAGGCAAGAGATTGCTTCTTTGAACACAATTTGAAACCGCAAAGAGCTGGCTACGTTGCCGTTTCTAAGCCGGTGTGAACGGTACTGATGACTCTCCAGTAGGGATGACTTCCTTCCGCCAGGGGAGTTATCTGTACCTAGGAACAGTCGACTCTCTTCAAGGTAGACGTAACTCCCAAAACGTTTTCACTTTTTTGAAAGTTAAGTCAATACGTTTCATATAAATAACAATACTAACCAAAACTGAAACAATAGGTAGCACCTTTGCAAACGAGAGAGCTTTAATATATGAATAATACTTCAATTTCGATAGAAAAAGACCTAGACCGAAGAGTGACGCCTTTGTATTAGCCTCCGAATCTAACCCTATCCAAACAGAAAATGAATGAAAAAGGAGATTACTTAAAATATTTGCAATATACAAACGCGAAAATTACCTGTCTTGGGGACTCTTTGGATCGAACACATAATACCCAGGAGCGATGTTTAATGTAAAAATGATGTAATCTGTTCTTAGCAAAAGATATTACTCAAATTATCAATTTGTATTCACGTTGCCTCCTATAATTCTTAAATCAAAAGAACATATTTCTCTGGATGTCACCTAGTAAATCGATAAGAAATTGACTAATTACCAACGTTATGTTCTTTATGATTTATATTAAAAACAATTGGAACTAAGTATATTACGCGTATCTACAAGCCCTAGAGAAAAATTTAAAAATCAGCTATTACTACTTGCCTGCCTTAGGAAAGAAAGTATTTCTATTACAAAATAAGTACGGTTATCATATAAACACATTTAAATAAGTATTTAAGTATTTAAATGCAAGTACTCGGATCAGATTTTTGATGTCAGAAAGCGGAAATAAGGAAATGAACAGTGACATTTCTCGGATGAAATTCTTGGAAGTTTGAGCTATTGAAAAAAAATGTCTATGATATATTAACAGTAACGTTGATATTTAATCAAATTAGAGTAAGTTCTGGGAATTATCAACATTTTACGTGGTTTTATTTATCCTACCAGGTTTGAAAGCAAATGGAGATATGAAAAAATGTCTTGCACATCGTAAACTCGAAGAGTCAGTTCCAAAAATATTTACCAATATTAGATTACCTAGGAAAATTTATTTTTTGGGAAATTGAATTCCCTTGTTAAACATAAAAATGTTTTTCACCATCAAATTTTCCTAGAATATCAAAGTTATTAGGGTTTTAAGCTTAACCTATTTGCAAATTTCGTATAGTTTTCTAAAATATCTTTGAAGAGGTAGACTAGAATGACTTCTACATATGTTAGAGATGACTCCCACCTGGATACTCAGCACGTCCGCTACCTCAATGCACTCCCGTTCTATTTACCGGATTATTTCACAAAATATCTTCTTGAAAGAAACGCTGCCACAGGCAAATGGTTAATGAACAATATTTTTACAAATTGCTCGTGTAAAAGATGGATTGAAAACCTTTTTGTGTCTGAGCCACTCGAAGCTTTGCAGTGCGCGACGAGGTGTAAGCCCCGTGATAGAAATTCGTTTTTACATTTTCAATAAACTAGACGGATTTAAATTTACCCAAAAAATAAAATTCATTGTTTACTCGTAATTGTTGTCGTCGATGAACTTTTCTTACGAAAGTGTAACGAAAAATAGCTGTTGACTACTTTTTTGTATGTATCTTTCCAAAAACTATCAGCATTCTCTTCGACTTTTGCATATTTGTCTCCCGGTGTTATAATAGTAAAAGTATTTACACCAATAGGAAGCACATAGTATGGAGCGAATACATTTTTTGTTTCTTAGATGTGAGAAGCACAAACACGGCTATAAACAAAATCCCTTCAAATTCCCAATTTTCCTTTTACAAGTTTTTTTTTTAATTTTCAAATATGATTCGATATGATTGTATCTAACCTTTAATAAATCGAAATGTACTGTCCTTCATTACCGTTTTACCACACAGAATAATTTGCATGTCAATTTCTACTAGCTTTCTTTTTCAAAGCATATATTTCTATTATGTTTGCTGATCTCTTCTCTAAAATACACGGGGCCTTTTGAAACATATTGCTTGTTATACATACAGCGACTTAGCAATGGTTAGTCATTTTAATAATGGTGATTCCCCTGTGTCTAGATTAGGAAATATAAATTATTAAATTAAATACTTCGAATAAATCTAAATCCTATCGTTTTAAGTAACTCGAAAGTTTTTTTTTTAAGAGCTGGATCTTCCGTGGCAAACATACAATAACTGCAGTAAAAGAATTTCCTTTCCTAGAGGGAAATGAGCTTCTACTCTTTTAAGTAAAATAATATTTTGTAATTTTCAAATTTTGAATTATGAGTTACACTGCTTAGATACAGTGATTTTGTATTATGATTATGTCTATATGATTATACTATGATTTTATATTTATGTGAAACACACTATGTGCTTAATTCATAAGTTTTGTCTACATACTGTAAACTACATGGAATGATAATTTGTAAATTATAACAAACACTTCTGCGTCAAGGTGCAGACTTAGACAATGCGCTGATTAACTGATTATGCAATCAGGACTTTCCGATAAAGGCGTTCCGTAAGTGTACTAAATTTCAACAGCATAAATGTGCGGTACTAATTGTATAAGACAAAGTATTATATTGATCCATAGTTTTATTTCATTTGATTCAAATTTTTTCAAAGCTGTAAGGATTTAAATGTACGAATCTTTTGTACTGAAGCTTCAACCATTCTTTATGTTATGGTATTATATTCTACCGAAAGTGAAATGCTAAAGAATTATTTATTCATCCATAATGTGAAAGTATTCATAAATGTATGTGCATGCTGTTTCAAGTCACACATTCAATAGTTCGACGATAATAAAGCATAAAAAAATTTTCGTCCTGAAAAAAGAGTATTGGAGAGTGATTAAAGGGATAATTAATGCGTAACACTTTAACGTGTAATTAACTGTAGTATTATAATCAAAGGCCTTAAGCAGATTTTAGATTTGGGGCATCCCTATGATTTGAATCGATAATTCCAGCCATCAATTTCTAATCAGCGACTTCCCAATTTTAAGAATTATACGTTACTCGCCCTTGATTAACGTTAATGAGGTGTTACGAACATTTTAATTAGCGCAACTGTTGTGATTTTCATTCTCCAATTCCGATGTCTGACTGCACGGATCATGATAGACGTATTTAGTTAGCTCGTATAGGAGTACTCCTAAGGGTACCCTATCTTTATCCGAGTCAGATGTCCCCCCCTAACTTGTATTGTTTAATAAAAATGTGAACTTTTAAATGCTCAATAAAATACTATGGATGTAATCCCGATCTAGGAGACAACCAAACATTTACCGGCAGAAAGTGAATTTTATTCGTCGCCGTTACAACCTAACGGTGAACGAAATCGGAATACATCGAATTGTTTTGGGACTCGAACTATGGACTTCCATTGAGCACTTTTATGATTTTATATGATGAAAATCTTGCTATTTAGGGAACAGGGGTTAGCCGTGAGACAACTACAAGTAATATCTACAGTTTAGTGTTAATTGAATTTCTATTACCCTCCCTACAGTTGAGTAATAATGTTTTCGTATATGGGCTCCCGATAGCCAAGTGGGCAACGCGTTCGACTTCAATGAAAGCGGTCCCGGGTTCGATTCCCGGTGGGGGCCTACGTGCGAAATGACCTAAGCTGTCGAAGCACTTTTAACAATACTACTACTACTATGTTTTCGTATCGTGACTCTCAATGTATTCCGTTACATAATTAATATTTACAACAGTAAAAAGACAATATTTAGCTAGAATATTTATAGTATTTATAATTACGTACAACGTTTAAATTTTCAAAATTCCGTCACATTTATTGTTTGCGCCTTTTAAAAAAATTAACATCCCATTTGCCAACTAACGGATACATGTTTGTCAAATACCTGCAGAGCGAAAAAAATATCATAAGTTGTAATATGGTCCGGTTTATTAAAAGTTGAAGATTAAAGATCAACACAAGGCCCATGTGCTAATCGACTCTGCTATGAAATATCATTCCGTACATTTTCCATTGAAATATTTTCCGTGCATCTTTATGCAAAGTATTTATTGATCAATATCTTAAGCTTTTTTTACGATTTTATGTAAATAAATTACGGATTTAAATTCCCGGAGAGTGTGACAAAATCCGCCCTATTATCAGCTGAAAACAAAATACTTTGGAAATTCGCAGCCTCTATTAGGCTCCATTTGTTTTCCTCACTTCTGTTCTGTCTCAGTAACACCTACATCTACATAAGTACCCTGCAAAATGTATTTCCTCTGAATTTATCTAACAATCGCAACCTAGCTTCTAATCTCCTTTCTTTTAAGGATTCCCAACCTGCGTCTGTGAGCATTTGCGTTACACTTGCTTCTCTATCGTAGCACTTATTAACAAAACGTATCGCTTTACGCTGCACTTTCTCGAGTTCGCGAGAGTTCGTTTCATCCGCTGGGTCCCATATACTCGCCGCATATTCCAGATGGGGCCTAACTAACGTAAAATAGCATCGCTCTCTAACCTTTTCATCGCATCTACCTACAATACGCTTTATAAAACCGAGCTTTTTAGTTGCTTTACCGCATATTTTTCGAATGTG
>KZ308991.1:272349-283221 GCA_000376725.2 Ladona fulva
GTGTGTATTATACTCCAGCTTCTTTTACTTTTATTAGTATTTATAAATATTATTACTTTGCCATTATTTAAATATTTTTCTGATTCTCCACATTTCACTGGTTCCTCTTTTCTTTGTTACTGTATTTTTCCTTTAGTTTCCCTCAGTTTTGTTTTCTGTATGAATGTGCATTTGTACGTGTTTGCAAATTGCACTGTTTCTTTTTTTTCAGTCTTCTTGTTGACAGTTTTCCTTTTATATTTTCCCGCATTCTTATTAAATGTTACGGTCGGTAGGTGTTCGTAGGTTTTTCACGCACCCCTTCTCTGTGCGCGTTTTCCTGCAGGGTAGTTTTTCCTAAGTTCCGACTTAGATATTTTTAACTCACGTAATATTTCCGTTCTTTTGTTGATTTTTCTTTTTTTGTATCTCCCATAACTATCTCTTTCTTTTGAATTCTCAATGACAAAGGGTTAGATGTCAGAATATCTCAGATAGCCAAGTGGGCAACGCGTTCAAATTCTATGAAAGGGGTCCCGGGTTCGATTCTCGGTAGAGATCTAGGTGCGAAGTGACCTAAGCTGTCGAAGCACGTTTAACAATACTACTATTACTACTACTAGGAACTAAGAAGTCTCAATCTCGCTCTTTCATAAATACGTTTATTTATTATTTATTTCAGCGGAGATTAGAGGCTGTCGAATACTTATTCCCGATAAAAATCTAAATAATATTTTAAATTTAACATGTCTTTTATGGAGCAGCCCAAAATCTAAGAGACTCTTCAAATAGATCTCCAGGGAGGGCTCTACATTTGTAAATTACGGAAGAATTCTCACTAAACGTCGAGGTCAAACGTCAACGCTCTAAGAAGCTTCTCGGCTACTTTCGACGCTCGTTATTTTCTTCGTCGGTAGGTTATGAATAATACCGAAAAAAGAGAAGTTTTAAGCTGCAATTGCCCTGGAGACCTTTGGCAATGCAGCTAATACAGAGTGCAACATGTACAATGCTTCTACCATTAAAAGAATTCGTAAGGGGTTGATGTCCTACGAAAATCTCGCCCTTTGCGTCTACGTCGGAACAATAAATATTTACGAAACCCCTTTGTAGGATTTCTTCTGCAGAAAGTTTTCGAATCGGTAAATGAGAATATCCGAGCATAAGTAGAAGAATTAGCCTAGTGTCACCCTCCTTGAGATGTTATTATTCTTTCTTTCTGGCAGACATTGAGAAGGGGCTATTCACCGAAGTATATCTTTTAGTTGCTTGCTCTTTGGAGTCACGCTCATCAGAAGCTTTCTCAGGTCTTACTAGGGAATGAGAGTTGGTTGATCTTTCTCCTCTCTACAATTAATCTGAACGCAAGATTACCTTTCAAAAGTGAAAGGTTTTCACCTATCAAATGTAAATACATCTGAATCTTCCTTAGCTTTTTTAAAATCCAAATTAGCGTTAACATACTATCGATATATTAGAGACTACTAAAATCTATATCTTCGGCGGACCAAATAAGAGAATTCGTGTACCTTTGAGGAGCGGCTAATGGGAGCTAATAAAAAGAGTCAAGTATAGACCCTCAACCAATATTTGGTTTGTTCGGATATAAATTAGAATGGCTCAAGTAAATCGGGTAATATGTCCAGGAAAACGGCTGTGAAGACCTAGTAATGGGATCTTGAATATTAGCAACAGTGCACAAGTCTTAATTATTGAATGCTTTTTGTATCGCTGCAAGGCGTGCACTTAAGCATAATCATCGAAGAAACGAGAGAAAAAACTTAGTAATATTTCCCCACGTTTTATATTTAGCGAAACCAGTCGTCAAATGAAAACGCGAGGAAGTTACTTAGTTTTTTCTCGCTTGTCTGTGATGGCTTTCGATTATGGAATCATAGAAATTTTTTAAGCAGGTGATTTTTATATTTTGAGTGAATATTGTAGTATGATAACTTTTTATATACTCATAATTGAGGGAATAAAAGAGAAGTTGAAAATATATCACACTAAATACAAACTAACCCTTAAAATTGGAACGAGATACATCGCTATGCATTCGTATTCCTCAATTTTAGTTTCCAAATATATTTTTCCATTGCGGGATAAATAATAATAAATGTATTTCATAATGCATTCAACCCCACCCACACATACAAATCAAGGATAGCAAGGGCATGCGTTGATAGAAACTGTTAAATTACAAGTGATTGGAAGAAAGGAAAAACTCAGGGGTGAAAAAATATCCAATTCCTCTCGTCACAGAGAAAATTGGGATATACTTAGAGAGCCATATTATATGAGTGAAACAATAAAATATCAAGTGCGTAGTCTGAAAACGCCCACACCGCTCCCTTAGCATTTTCCCGCATATTGAGGGGGTTCATTAGTGGATCATTTTTTATTCGAGTTGGGCACAGACTAAAGGTCGCGAAAGAATGGAAGCAACGGACAAACCGAAACGCATTATCGCCTCAAACATTAAACTTCATGAAGTATTTCCTGGAAAGAGGTGCTGGGAAAGTATATCTTACGGGATTATTGCAGATTTTTTTCATCGGAAAAAGGAAAGTTTTCGAAGTTCGTCAACGTATAACACATATTTACCATCGTTAAATTTAATCTGCCGACGTAAACATTCTAAAATAAAAGAACATTCAAAGAATTGTTGCAGAATAAATGTTGGTGACAAAAGGTTAGACTGTCTACGTTTTAAATGAAATATACTTTCTCTAAAAATTCAAAATTTTATTTTTAAATATTCACTTCAATGATTTATCAATCAGTTATACGAAGTCATTGAATTTTACAATCATACATAGATATTTTCTGTGTATTTGTAATGGGCCGTGTAGGGTGAATAAGGTAACCTTCAGTAACTGGTAGGCCGTAAATATGGAACGGTTCCAGTCTCTCGAATTAAATACCATTGTATATGATGATGGTACAGATACTACTTCGGTTAGTGAAACTACTTGCGTCACCTTTGCGTTCAATAAAACGTATATTTATACGTCTTTCTTGTAAGGAATCGTTGAATAAGTGGAAGGATTTGAGCAATCTACCAATTTATATTTAATGCACTTACGCTGATTTGTAAATCTTAAACGACCTCTTATAAGAATATAATTTATAACAATATTTTCTTATCTTAGCTATTCTTGAAATTGTTACTTGTTGGTATCAACAGTTGAGCATCGCTATGCGTTTCGATAACATTTTAGATTAGCATAATGGATTATAACGGGTTTCACTAGGTTCTAATCCTTCGTAAACAAAAGAATGTTTCCTAAGATAGTACTCTATTTTAATCTAAACTATTTCATACTCTAACAACTAAATACGCTCAAATAATATACAAAATTGTGCAACAAATAAACTACAAATATCCTAAAAACATTTTACACAATATACTCGCATACGTAATTATATACGTCAGCGATATAACGGGGGATTCAAGGACAAATAACTTGTATAAGTCATTCAACCCCCTAACAATCCGAAGAAGTAATGAGCGAAACAAATTGGTTGATTGGTGGACGATCACGTCCCCCACAACATGAATGTTACTGTAGATTTGGCCTCGACTCTCGAACTTTGTCTTTATAGTGATTTTCTTATCAAACCTGCCTGCCTAGTGTTAATTCACGTTGATTCCTTCAGATATACCAAACATGAGTAGTGAACACCAAGGATAATTTCGAATCACTTCCGCACGGGGAATTATTACAGTGATATCTGCGACGAGAATAGGGGTAAACAAGTCGGTTAGAGCAGAAAGTGCTACTTAAGGTTTTGCATCGACGGCATGCAAGTCCCTCGAGCTATATATCTCGAAAGAAATTGGATGAAAAAATTAACCGTAAAAAGGGGTTCGGAATAAATTAGAAATAATTCTAGCGCGCTAATTGCATCAAATTGATCAAGGAACTTAATCCCGTTGGAGCCCACCCTAGGATTTAAACTACCCATCCCCGCAGCGCGTTTCAAATCTATCTCGATACCCACCGATTAATCATTTTGATCTAGACTTTTCGGGGAAGCGTAACTAAATTCGGCCCATTATTCTCCCGCCCCCCACACTATGGCGACCCTACTGAAGCCGTCCCCTGTAAACATTTCTTCCCGGAACATCCACGTATTCACCACTCCTAGGGTCCGAAGGGGCGGTAACCCTAGATGTCCGTAAGCACAGCTGCACTCCCATCCCTCTCCTGTCCCCCTCCGATGACCTCAAAGAATGGAACAGAGGCGAATGGAAAATTGGCGTAGCGCTGAGGGGTTTGGCGTATTTTACTCGCAGCTCGAGTGTACGCGGGCGTCTAAGTCAGCAGTTGCATATTCTCTCACATGGGACCTGGACTTAATAGTCTCTCCTGTCGGGTTCTGGGAGTCGGAAAAGAACTGCTCGAGCTCGCCTTTTGTAACGTAATATCTAGTCCTTCCATCGCTGTAATCATTAAAGAAAAGGGCGGGAACCCACCCATGGCTCTAATGAGAAGGGATGCGGTTCCATTGCCTGGTTTATTACCCACTCCGAAATCGATTTGGACAAAGAGGAAAAAGATGGGGGCACAAGAGGAAAAAAAGATTTCTTTCCTCCCGTCCACGCACACACGCCCCCTGTTTGTTAACTCGGAGCTTTCACGGAGATTTCGTACGCCGGACCATTCCATTCGGGGTTACGTGTTTTGGGCTTTCACGTGTGACGAGTCAACCCTTTGCGCCTGTCGAGGTTTTCTCCTTCACGGCTAATGAATTTGCGCCGCCCCTCGTTTTTCGCGCGGTTTGAACTCGAAAGAGAATGGATTATCCAAACCATCTCTGTGCCTCCCCGTTCCTCTCATTCACACATTCGAGCGATTGTGCGAGAGGGAAGCTGCAGCGCGTAGCGTCTATATTGATTATCGACGGATGGGGTAAATAATATTTGCGCTTTTCACGTCCTTTATTAAGAGCGATGCCTGTGCGTGGGTGGAAATCTTGTTTTTCCCATGTTTTGTCTCTCCTTCCCCCCGAATTCGAGCGCGGATTTTCAGCCATGGATATTTCGAAGAATCGTCCGCTCGTGCAATTTTTATCAAACGCTTACTCAATTCGCTCTAATCGATTCATCTTCCCGTGAGCTCGCGACTGTGGCCGTTAGCGTTTGCGTTTATCCGAAATGATGCGATGGCACTCTTCTGCATGTTTCTGGATGTTTGCTCCCTCCGGATTCATACACGCAAAATGTTGACAATTAAAAGTTCTCCAGGAAAGTCGGTTGCCACAAAGCGCAAATATTTGTTTTGGATTGTTCATATTTTTCCAATTATTTCGAAGTAGTTCGCAAAAAATCTCTCCGAATGGCAATATAATGCACTTTTTCGATGAATCTTTTCGGCTCCTCTATTTTTTATTAAATTTGTTTCCGAGGGGAAAATTTGAGACCACTGATTTCAAAAATAAATACTAGCTATATGCAGTGCATCATAGATATATTTACTTAGCTTTCAAAATATTTCCAAGTAGGCTCACAAAATATTCGATTACCAATCAAATTTACGTTCATTGCTTACATATTTATTATTTTGAGTTTTTAGCAAAAATTCAACATCCAAGGAGATGTAAAAATTTAAAGGAGGAGGTTCTCGTAGTAAACAATATACTCACTTTTCTTGCAAGCCAATCAGCCTACTGTGATCCTAAAAAGTTTGTAATTTTTAAATCAAATAACTAGCGGAAATAAAGTAAATCTAGGAAAAAACAAGATATGGCGAGCAACTTCATCCTTCTCATGGATTCGGTGACATTTACATTTATGCACTAAAAGCCGCCTAACAGATGGGTGTTGAGTTTTGATTAAAAAGGGCTTATTCAGCCCGAGTAGAAATAGCGTGATTGTATGTTGAATATATAATTATTTATTCTATTTCAACAATCGATTCCAGTTAATCAGTCAATCACCAGTAATTTGTTGTGTTAATTTTTATACTACTTTTAAAAAGTTCTTAGATAGCTAATGTCACTTTGCACAAAAGACCCCACTATTCGATCCTGGGGCCGCTTTCATTAAATGCGAATTCGCTACCTACTTAACCATCTGGAAGCCGATTGTCATTTTCTTTTCATAACTGGTATATATAACCTACACTACCTGCACATCTTCCAGAGTTAGATTTGTCTATATCAAATTAATATTTTTTTAAATTTTATTATTTTACATAAGAACTGATGAGTACATCTATTTTGGTCTGAGAGTTTCCAATCTATCGGAAATCTCCAAAGGATATACAGATATTATAAATAGCGATATGACTGGGACTCGAGCCCAGGTCTGGAAACCAGATTTAAGGCGTACACGAAGCGAAGGAAAGCAGCGAAGTAGAACACCTTTTCCTTGTTGCATCTGGATTCTATTCATAATGATAGTAATATGATATTAATATATATAATAGCAGTTTATTGCCATATGCCTCTATAAAGTATTATAGTTTCTTCGGAAATCGTGAAAACCAGATACCCCCAGTTTTGGAATTCTGCACCATTTTTAGAAATTGCAATTTTAGTCTTGCTTTAGTATCTTCAGATCTTGCTGAGTCCTTCATAAAATGCCTTATTATGCTGGCTCTTTGGGTTATAAAATGCAACGATTTACTTTTTCCGGGAGTTGTTGATAGAATGAAAGGATTCGGTGACTTAATTTATACGTTGTGGGCTCTGAGCATCAAGTGTGCCTAGCTCCTTCTGGAATTACATAAATCAAAAACGGACTACTCCCCTTATTTTAGAAAAATGCTTTCCTTCGCTGTGGTAATATATATCTTCAGACAATTTATGTTTATTTCCTTTGTATTTCATCCGTCGACGGAACGTAAAAGAGGTGCTGAATATCAAGAACGCCCATTCTCTGATCTACCTTCGATTCATGTATGTCCTTTATTTGTAACGGTAACTAGTTGTCGTTTACCCAAGCCTTTATGCATCTATGCTCAAAAAGGTACTCCGAAATTGAGGATGCCATTATAGAACGAAATCCAGAACCATCTGAAGGATTAATTCCAATATCCCTTGCAGACTCGTCTCTATAGGAAATTCAAATTCTCGGCTCACTTTTAAATTCCGCGACCGAGATAAGGTCTTTGTGGCCGTACACTTTTATCTTGTCGCAATTCATACTCTACATCCTCCTCAAATGACCCTCATTTAGAGCAGGTAAGCTCATGTGTATTGCTTCTGATCGTTTGATCTGACCATGATAATGAGTCCAGGAAATTATCATATCTTGAAACACTGGAGTTGGTTGGGGAATCCTAGAACGAATTTCGTACAAGCGTAATTTTGGTTATCTTTCATTCATTTGTGTGCTCTTCCAGAAAATTATCGTAATTCCGAGAAGTTTTCCCATTAGTAAAGAAATATATAATATAAACTACAACAGTTTTTGGTTTGGTCTGCCCTGAAAGTACTTTTAATCGAAAAAACTCGAAGGGTAGTAAATTTTATTTGTAACAGATTTTCTTTTGATCAATCTTCGGAAGAATCCCTTTTTCCTGTAATGTAAGGCAACTTGGTGTAGATACAAATAAAATGAAAAAAATAAAAAAGACGACACCTTAGAAATTATAAAAGCATTACACTTCGTGAAACCTTTCTAAACGACTAGCCTTTATACTTATACAGTCATTTAAAATTAATATATTATACATTTTTGCTATAAGTGAAATTATTAATGTCAGATGAAAACAACGCATATTTCTGTAACCTCCAATCGTTCACAGTACTCATTGTCAGTAGCAAACCACTTTTATTTCTTCGATTGCATAATTTATTATAAAACAATTAATATTATTTACTTTATTTTTTAAACTACTCGAAAGTTGTACAGAAAGCATAAGATTTCTATTCATATTTCATCGTTCATCAATCTAATACCTTATATCCTCTGCCCTATGTTAGTTTAGACGAGGGTCTAAAGGACATCTATTAATAACATTATCTTTACATTGATGGGTATGATGCATACGCTCTAGAGTCATATGGATCCTTAAAGCTCCTTAAGAAATTAATTTTTATACCTTATTGAGCTTCCAAGTTCCATGTATTTGTTCTAAAACTACATATTGAGTGCGACTTTAGTCTTTTTGAAATAATTAAGTTAACTTATTCAGAGTTTGATGGTCAGTTCCTTTATATTGATCTGATAAGCTGTTAAATTCAGAGCGTCACAGTTATTTTTCCCATATCTGATACTCAATGAGAAGGTATATAAGGTATATTGGTAAGGTATATTTTATCGCTCTTTTCCTGTCTTTTAATTTATATAATAAACCGATAAATATGCAAACGAAATTAAAAAATATTTAAACGAAGAGAAGAGAATAAAATTATATAAAAATTGGGTCTGGAAGACTTAACAAAATCAGAAAAATTCACGTTACTGAGGGAGGATTAATGCTGTGATCACGGGATGCGCTTCAGCTTTTCATCTATGAGTATATACCCTGCAAGCTGCCTTTCAGCTTCTGGAAAGTGGTATAATCATTGAGCATTCGAGCTATTTCTTTGGCTTATTGTCGTCAGGTATCGTTCGCGGAAAAAATAAGTCCCTAAAACGATTTGTCCCCGAATCTATTTCTCATATTTTACCGTCATTGTTGGATCGGCTTAACTTACAGAAGAAATACCATTAAAGCTTAACATCCATCTTTTGGATACCATTAGCGGCTTGGCAATTCTCGAATAGTTATGTTTGATGAGTGCCGTAGCAGTAGAGTTTAAAAAAGTCCTTCGACAACCGAGGTCATTTCGCACATATGAGCTTACCCTGAGAATAGAACCCGTGCCGCTTTCACCTAAGGAAATGTGCAACCTACTAGGCTATCCGAGAGCTCCATGTTGTCACTCCTTGTAGCAGTAGGAGTAGTTTGGTAGAGGAACTTAAGAAATACTCCGTGAATTATTTCCCGCTCAACTCACTAATTTCGAAACCCAAGGGAAAATTTGCATCTCCTCTCCCAGCATCGCCGAGTTTGCGATTAGACGACCCCGCACTTGATATAGAGCCAAGAAAAACAATAGATCAGCTGACTAACTTAATCCCCAAGGTTTGGGTCATAATGTCTGCTGCCCTCAAATTTATTCATGGACGTGAATAGAACGCAAACCGCATTTCCTTTCCAAACCGCGCGACCGATCGGCGACATCTGCTGCTACCATGCCCAGCTCCCAAACCCTTATATTCGCTCGTCCCCTAAACCTCCCATTCAGTCCACTCCCACATATATTATACCCTTCCACCCTTTCACATTGCTTACCTCGCCATCCATCTCTACTCCCTTATCAATCCCTTCCTCCATTCTTATATCCTCCCTATGCAATTCTACCAATACTCCATCCATCCTCTGCCGAATTAAAATTTCGTTTCATGTTTGTAATCAGAACTCAGACTGCTTTTTGGGAGGTAGTGGAATTCTGAAAGATCATTGCGCTCGATCATTCCCCCAAGTTTTCTCCTCGTGGTATGGCAGAGAGTTTTCATTTTTGTGATGCACACTTGTCAATACGATACTTAGTTTTGTGGCACAGGTGTTTGGTGGATCCAAAGAGGAGAGAATTAAAGAAAAGAAAGCGCTTGTGACTCGGCTGTGGCTTAGGACAGAAATGAATTGGATTAATAGAAATGTGAACAAATCCAGGGGATGATTTGAGAGGAAAAGATTTTAATCAAAGTAATAAAACTGTGACGAGGTGTATGGGCGGATCGAATTTCGAGAAGGGTGGATTGCTTTAAGGGTGCGTTTGACTATGAGATGCGAGGAACAAGGCTGAGAGGAAGACAGAGACAAAACCCACTAAAAGTGCCTTAAAGGGAGATGTTAATCACAGTCGGTCCGGTACTCGGACCATCGTCCGGGAGTTTTTTGGAGTTGATGTTGACCGGTCGTCGAAGCTTCTGTGACGCACAAACAATAGAGAATTTGTTTTATCTCGAAAAATTTTGCAGATAATTGTTGCGAAGGCTTATAGGAATCTTCATTTCGTAATGAGGAACCTAAAACGAAGTGGGAAGGGTGTCAAGGAAAGAGCGTACAAATCCCTGGTCAGCCGATAGTAGAATATGGAACGAATGTTTGGGATCCCCACGAAACAGGTCTTAATAAAAAGCTCGAAGGCGTGCAAAAAAAGGCGGCTAGGTACGTAGTCGGCAATCACAGGAACACCGAAAGTGTAAGTAAAACGATAGCTAATATGAAATGGGAATCATTAGAATCGAGAAGGAAGTCTTCTAGATTAACCAGAATGTATAAGGCATGTAATTCCGAAGAGGGTTGGGTTGAACTGCGTAATAGGTTTAAAACTACGAGTTATGTTGGACACGGTAATCATAGTTTAAAAATCAAGGAAGGCGAGCAGAAAACAGATATAGCGAAATATTCATTCGTTAATAGAGGTATTAGAGAATGGAATTCTTTACCTGGAGAAGTTCTCATTCCAATGCCGAAAAAAGTTAAAGCGTTCAAAAAAAGGGTACAAGCAATATGTATGTAGATTTTTTGAATGATCTCCTGTCATGATATTCCATGCAACATTGTACATGCGACTATATGGATAAATACTATGTATCTTACTTTAGTTACTTCTATTTCTACTTGATGTATAATATTATTTTATTCTTGATGAACTTGTTTAATTTTATATGATGTAATTTGTTTCATGTATTTTTATATTCGATACGTATAATTATTATATGTTATGTACATTTTTCAAATACTGCCTACGGGAGGTTTTTGGAGGGTTTTCCCTCCCGTCTTGGGCGAATGCCAGGCAGTTTTCAAATTATCATGTTATACTTCCCTCCAGCGTTGCCACCTGGCCAAATGGCCAAATTGCAATGCAGATCTTAATAAATAAATA
>KZ308992.1:0-18230 GCA_000376725.2 Ladona fulva
TAGAATCTTATTTTAGTTGTGAATCATTTATATAAATTCGAAATTGCGATAACTTTGATAAAATTTGTAAACTTTTTCGAAAATAAACAACCCATCCCTTTGACGACCAAGGCAATTGTTGAAACAGTAGAATAAATATTATAATCAATGGCAAGAAATATATTCAGTTATTATGATCTTACGACGGAATTTTTTTGTGCTTAGGAGGACCAGATATATATGATGATAGATATATTTTTAAACTAAATTAAGTCCCGTCATGCTTGACGGGGGCGTTTACTAGTANCAAACTGAAATAAAGTTTATATTGTTCTGT
This sequence comes from Ladona fulva, assembly GCA_000376725.2. Classification (NCBI taxonomy): domain Eukaryota; kingdom Metazoa; phylum Arthropoda; class Insecta; order Odonata; family Libellulidae; genus Ladona; species Ladona fulva. Next base: position 317 of record KZ308992.1, read on the forward strand.
AAATAAATGAGCACAGATCCGTGGAAATGATCTCAGGACAGAATGTTTCTGGCTTAGGAGGACCAGATATATACGATAATAGATATATTTTAAAACTAAATTAAGTTCCGTCATGCTTGACGGGGGCGTTACTAGTCTTCAATAGTAAGCCAAATCCCTTCTCGGTGGTTTTTGGTAGCTATTGGTGAGGTTGAGGTTCTAACCGGTATTCTGGGCGAATACTTTATTGACATCTTAAAAGTAATACTAAATGTACCTCTGGGTAGGTGGACTTGAAATTTCGATGGGGCATCGAATGAGGAAACGAAAAATAAATTTCTTCCTACGAGAAATCGACTCAAGCACACCCCAAAGATGAGCAATGTTAACTCGTCATGGAGTTCTTCAAACCACGCGGACGTAGACGATCGTCCTCGAGTACGCAATGTTTTCTCTCTCGCCCACAGCATCCTCCCCCATTTCATGCGTACCATTTTCTTCATTTTGGTACACTGTAAAACCTCAAGGCCAGCGATCGACAAGGAGCCAAAAGTGGAAAAAGTGAAGGCAAAGACAGCAGCAGATGTTATTGTGGTAAGCAACACGGCGTTGAGAAGGTCCTGCAGACACCTCGGAGATCCGTTCTCCGTGAGATGGATAAGCAAAAAAGTGACGTGATGCTCGCATGCTCGCAATACATTTCATCTTTGGATCAAAAGAGGGTATAAATAAATATTAATAATATAATCATTTGAGGGAGAAAATCGATCTTTTCTAAACATATGAACTAGAAATATTACATAATTAGTCCCATTATTAAATTTCGCTCGTGCTTTCAAAAGGGTTGAATTAATATAATTGGCTCTTGGTAGTTTTCTGACACGAAGCAACGTCCTTCAATGGATAAAGATTATTGCTCCTAAATATTTATCTTCAATTGTTATTATTTCGAGATAAGATATTCCGAGAAAGTAGCTTTTCAATTAATAAATGATTTTCTGATTCCATAATGCTTATAAATTGTAGAAAGATGTCACTGCACATTCATATACTTGTACACTATCCACGTGTCATATCTGTGGCACTTATTCTCCGTGTTGGACGAAATCGCTAACTGATTCGAAGTCATTGAGATTACGAGTTGAATTTGTTCCAAGGGCGTGGAAGTCTCTGATCATTCTCACTATTTATCTTTCATCTCATAGGCGCTGCATTACCCCATCCTCACATCTATACCTCTTTCTTATCCTTGCGTCATAAAATGCATCTAATGGCTCTTTCATATTCTCTGTTGTACCAGATTGAATACTCTTATGTTGAGCGAAATTTTATAACGTAGTCGATAAGCATTAATAGAGAGTTTTAGCAGAGGCTTATCGGTTAACCGATATATTCTAAATGTCTTAGTGCGCATGCGCAAAATTCCACGTTGTCCAGGTCGGTCTCACGGGAACTTTTAATTTTGGAGTTCCCACGTCGACGGAAGGTGTCCAATATGGCGAAGTAAGAAAGGTTGCGATTCTCCGCGTGGGACGATATCATCTTGCTTATTGTTAGACAAATTATAGGGACTAATCCCTATTGGAATGGATGGAGGGAGGTACAAGAAGAGGTGGTGAAGGCAACAGGGAAGAATTTCAACACGCGCTGCCTTCGGGTTGTTGTTGTTGGTTGACGGTGTGCTGAAACTCTTTATCTACGGTGCCCGGTAGATCGTATGGAAGTTTCAATTTAACGGCAGTTGAACCTACGGTGTACGCAGTGCTAAAACTCTCTAATGAACTTAGGCATATTGGTAAAAACGAGAGATGTTGGTAAATAATATATCCTCCTGCGAAACCATAAAAAACACAGTTGGCAGCAGAATGAATACCATAATACGCCGTAGATTGCCTGAGATATTAGGTGTAAATAATATCAGTTTTATAATTTGATACACTTTCCCTCAAATTGTCGAGGTTATCCGTAAAACCAGATATGTTAATAGATTACTGAGACGTATTAATGTACTTTGAGTGTGTTTAAACTGAAAATATGTCAAGTAGTATTTGATATATAGCTGAACTAAATAATTCTGCATTAATTAGCACTGGTTTAAAAAGCTGGAAAAGAGCTAATTATTCCCAGCAATGGCTTTTACTACCATGCACGACGAACGCCTAAAACGAACGTTTAATATGTTAGTTTTCGAGAGCGATAAGATTGATTTTTGGAATAGATTATAAAGTCAAATGCCATCTAATAATAGGTTAGCGTTATTAATTTTTCTCCTTACGTTTGAAATTGCACTCCCGATGCGGGAAATCACCTTATGCCAATGCATCATAAACGAAAAACCGTTGCTGTGGGAGTATGATACTTCTCATACGAGATACAATCTAGTTAATCTATAAAAGCTGGATTGCGAGGAAATGTCTTCAATAGGCGGTCTGTTCAGATGCAAAAGAAATGAGAAATGAGAGTTTCCTTCTTGACAGAAATGTCTACGACGCCGTGACAAGCTCAAAGAAACTTTTCATTTGTATTTTATTTTTTCTGTTTGGAGAACGAATTGAAGGAAAGGTCAAGGAAACATTTAATGAGCATTAAATGGAAGAAAGATTATGAGTTGTCACATAAAAAATTTGCTATCCACTGAAAACCCTTTTAATATCAATAATATTAGGATAAAACGGAGGTGGAATTATATGACAGTTTTCCAAGCAAATGAATTGGCATCCTCATTAAAATTATTCCGAAGAAATTGGAAGGCGAACAAAAGCTAAGTGTTAGTGTTATTTGTTTACATTCAACTTAGGGCTTTTGAAATTTTTATTTTGTTTAAATTCAATTTACTTGTTTTTTCCTAAAGAAAATGTATCTTAAAATGAGGTATTTTTGCGGATAACATGTTAATTTAAAAATTTTCGACATTTTGGGAAAAATTTGGGCTTAAGTAAAATCATAAACGAAAGGTAACCTTATTCGGACGTAAGAAAGGGATTTCAGATACACTCGGAGCGTTTTGGGGTTATATATCGAAAACCCAACGAAGAAGAAACGAACGGACTTCGACTGTTATTCCACAATTTTAGATTACTTTTTAATTTCGATTTATTGGGGATCACAGTGGGCAAATGACACCAAATGTATCTAACTATTCAACTCTAAAGAAAGAACCCGAAGAGTAACTCATAATCTACTGTACGCCAGTAAATCTCAAAGAAACCCTACGTAATAGCTGGATGTATAACATGTGGAAGTTATGTTAAAGTTTCGATTTATATCCGGCTATTTATACTTAATATTCTATGTACGAGTCTATTCGTCTCAGTTTCCTGAATTCTTCTCATCTTTCAGTATAGTAGTAGTATTGTTAAAAGTGTTTCGACGGCTAAGGTCATTTCGCACGTGAACTCCCACCGGGAATCGAACCCGGGACCGCTTTCATTAAAGTCGAACGCGTTGCCCACTTGGCTATCCGGGAGTCCATTCTTCTCATCTTTTAGTTCATACTTATTTTTCAATCAATTGATAAATATATGACTGTGACCAAAGGCATAAATTAAATCAGAAAAATGCATCACTTCGTAGAAATAGAATTGAGTTATCACGTTTTCAGATTTAACAAGTAATTTGCTACTTCGACTACCAAATAATACACATTGATGTGTATTATTTGGTAGTCGTGTGATTGTGTGATTTGCTCGAAAGTGTCCGGAGGTGCCCTCATCAGTAGTTAATGCTCCAACGCATGGTTTCTGAAGTATTTATTTTGAAAAATTCTAGAAGGATTTCGAAAGTCGCCAACACTTATTTGAACTCGTTAATAATAAAACGATTTTGCCTACGTTTCGTTGAGCATTATCGCAACTGAAAGGAGGAGACCAAACCTCCGCGTAATAAGTGTACATGATTTGTGAAAGTTACAGAAGTCATCTAAATATATTCAAAGAGACATTTTTTCGATCTTTACATCTTACACTCTTGGAAAATCGGTTGGATATGAAATGTAGTTATATTGTAATTAATCATCTTCGAAACCTCATCGCCCTTTCTTAGACTTTGAACTTTGAACTTGACGACCACTTATTCACCTCGATACTGAAAAGTGAAGTTTCGCTATTTGAGATGGAATTTTTCGTTTCCTATAATACAACGAAAATATTTTTTTTTTAAGAATGAGACTGCAGAATGGCTCTCACTTTGAGGTATATTAAAGTGTTTAAGAAGCTTCCGAAAACATTTGATTCGTCAAAATGACTGACAGGTGTTCTTTTTTACGAACAACATAATGAACGTATCTTTAAACATTTAAGGTAGATACTCAATCTAATATTATAAATATTGTTATTATTAATTGCAATATTGAATCTTTATTTCACAACAAGAGGAAAAACTTTTAGGAAAATATTTAATCAGTTACATATTTTTTTTTCGGAAGAATATTAAATTTGATAAACATAATTTTATAGGATGTAGCAGAACACTTCTCTCACTTTCACTGTCTTTCGGGCGTTCTCTCCTTCAAATACAAATAAAACAGCTTTTTGACACGTACAAAATAACGATACAGCTTTAGAAACATAGTACATTCATTACTTTATCATACCTTAAATAGCAGTATCTAATAGAATGTTTTGATAAGGGTTACTACCGTAGTTTCCTGTAATGATTTATATCTTTTGAATGAAAGTAAACAGAATCCACTACTTCGGCCTCAACTTTGTGGTAGCTATTCATGATGAAAAGAATAAGAAACACTTATACACGTTACCACAGGATAATTTAATGAAACGACCTAGGTTTCGACGCGTCGCGTCATCGTCAGGTGTATAAGTGTTTCTTATTCTTTTCATCATGAAAGTAAACAGCTTTGGACCCTTTGATTAGGCGGCCGCGCAATTATTGCCATGGAAGAATGTAAATTACAAATTTATGATTTTAATATTTAAATTACGAAATAGGATGTGTTATGTCGTCATTTAGAATGGCCAATTTCATTAAGGAATGTGCAACGAATGGGGTTTATACCATTTCTCAAGCATTCTCGAAAAATCGGATGGGTGGAATTTAAAAAAAGTTGGGCGGCAACCCAAACGCCCAACTTAGAGGGAACATGGTTAATAGAATACATATATGTAGAAATAGAATACATTACATAGTACATGAGATAAAATAAATTTAAAAATAATCGTGCGTTTACCAAATGATTGCATGCTATATAGTGAATTCAAAAGCAAATCAGGTCTGTGTCTATTGACATATTAATATCGTTAGATTTATCTCTCTCTTCCACATCATTCGCCAATTCTCCTACTTGTGTTTGGAAAAGAAAAGTTTCGAAGATGTATCTTCAATGGATCAATTACAAAGTCACTGCATCCTGTAGCCGGTCATTTTTTTCCGCCGAAGATGTTCGGTGTTTTTCGACCGAGGAATGCGAGGTGGGAGGGGGACTTACCAATGGCAAGGACAAGAGCTGACTGATGACAGAGAAATAAGGAATTCAAGATGTGTGAGATGGAAATAGGATGGGTGGGAAGGACCTGTAAGGGATGGAGAGTTTGGAATGGCATTAGCGTTGAGGGATTGCGGTGGAAGGGGTCTTTGGCGAGTGCAAGAATTGACCTTCGTCTCGTTGGTTGCGCATCAAGTCTCTCTGGACCAGTCTGGTAACACATTGCGGTCTTTCGACGGGTGCCAATACCCTTCGCATTGGCGAAAGGGAATCCCCCGGCACTCTCATCTCACGCTCACATTCCCACTCTCAAAACGCAGACAATTTTCAATTTCAATTAATCTTAACAACGCCCCATTCTTTCGGAACTCGTATTTGAAAATATAAGGAGGTTTTGTTTCTGCAGTCTTAATTCAATGATTAAAGTTAAATGACAGTATAAATTACGTAATATATGTCATTTGACAATAACATCTTCTTAATGTTTTGTCGACGTTTAATTTTGATTGTCTTCTGACACTCACGAATTTTACGAATTTTAAGTGTATTTTATCAAAGGTCTTGCAATTTCGAATGTATATGAATGATTCACGACTAAAATAAGATTCTATGATCATTTTACTTTCTTTAGGTACTTGTCTCAGTTTCGTAGGATCATAGTTTCTAATTTAATTTTGTAAAAGAAACAAATTCTGCAGGTAACGAAAACCTATTTTACGTACATTTCTTATGGAAACATATTATGGGCTCCTGGGTTCGAACCCGGGCCTTTTCAGAGATGAGAATAGTTTTCCTGGGGTTCCAGCGTCGTAGAATACAATGCAGTTTGTTTCAGATCTCTATGGTAAGCCGTTACTGAGATAAATAGGGAGACGGACAGACGGACGGACGGACAGACATTTGCCTTTTATATATATGATGTGGAATGAGTTTGCAATTTCCTTGAACCTAATATCTATCAGGGGAATATATATATTTAGGTCTAGCACAATGACCCTATGAATTACACTTTCCGTATCATTCTACAAGGAGTTGTTGGGAAGTTACCATAAAATATATGGATAAGGTTTCATGAAACACTGAGCATACGTGGAGGAAATCAAGCATTTTATGCCCGAGGGAATCGTAATTATTCACAACATCGAAAAATAATTTATACAACATTAAAATATATACAAAATGGCATAATGGTATCCTCCTCGTTATTTTTCCGTAAATTTTGTCTCGAGAAGGGCAATTTATGATAGCTGTTAAAGTAAAACAAGGAGAAAATGTAGGTAAACCAAATTATGGAAGAGCAACGTTGCAATTTCAACTGCAGCGGCTGCACGGCTTACGGAGTGTTTTTAAAGCTCTAATTCTTTTTCTTACAATACCTGCCATAAAAGGGAAAACTTTCGTATCAAAGTAATATCGTAAATTACCTTAAGTAAGTTCTAATGTGCAAGCATTTCAGCATTCATAGCACTAATATAGGAAATTAATAGTTTCAGATGTTATTTTGTGGAATTTCTTCATGACACTAAAGGAAGAAAACGTCGTAAATTCCTGTTGTAAGGGTATGATATTATTAGTATTCTTCCCTTCGACTGTTGGATAACTATCCATGTATAAAGACACACAAAATCAATGGGAACAGTAAGCCTCTTTCCAAGCCATTGCTTGTATCCACACGTAAAGTTTGTGTTTCACAAGAAATTATGCTAAACTCTGTAAATTCTTTTGGTCGTTTCTTCCTTTACTCAAGTATTCAGTATTTCTCCTTAAATGGAGTTTAGAAAGCAAGTCTTTCTTCGACATATTCACATTGCGTGAAAAACATTTGCGCGATAAATTAGCACTGGATCCATTGCGGCGGCGGCGACGAAAATGAACCAACATTGAGTAAGAGAACCATCACTTCCGCAAATTATCGGTTTTGGATACAAGAATTTCTTCGCAACTTTTTCAAACGATTCCTGGAAGTAGTGAATCTTTAAATCAAGCACATTTTGTTGAATGCAACTTTTACTTATATGTGTAAATTATAAATTTATACTAAAATATTCCCTTAGCATAAAAATCTTTCGAAACACTCCGTCAGTCTTTATCCTTACGTCATTTGTTTCTGTCACAAAGTTCTACGATATTAGAGTAACTGTTGCCTGCCGGATTTTGATTCATTCCTTCTTATGAATTGAGGTACACGTATGGAATACGATGAGTATTCGATTGATCCGAAAGGGAGAATGAGACCAAGGAAGGAAAAACAGTCCAATGTTGTGAAATCCAGTGAAGATGAAACTTAAGTGACTAAATACGACATGGAAATCCATGGAAAGATGTGTGGGTGTGTCTAACAGGAAAGATGGATCATTGGGAAGATAAGTATGGATGAATTTTGCAGATCAAATAAGTTGCAAGCTTACTTATTCTGAACGGTAAAGGAATTGAAGATGAATTTGTCTTCTGTTGATTAACTCAAGCCGTCGGCTGAGATGGAGTCCACTGGAAATAGATTACTGTATGGTATTTATTTATTGAAAACACTGCCAAGTCTGTTATATGGAGTTCAGGGGCGTACGTACTGACAGGCGCTGCAGCCCCCGAGATTTAGGGCTCCCATACCTCTGTGGGTAGGCCTTCAAATTTATCGTCTATCCACTTTTGGCATTAAATTATATCTTTAGGGTAAACAAGCTGAAATACCCGGTGCGACCCGGGGGAAAAGTGAAATTGTTTTTTTAAGTTAAATTTTTTCTCTGATTCCAAATTTAAGTCTTTAAATTTCAACCAAATCTCAACTTATCCTTCATTTTCTACATCTTCAATAAGAAAAAATGACAATTTTTAAATAACAGTGCCCAGATCCAGTAGCAATTAGTCATTGTTCTTCAAAAAATTTAAAGAATGAATTAATTATGAACAGCCAACGTACAGTCGCACGACATTTAATTATTTGTGAGATCTGAAAATCTTCTAACTTACAAAAGGGAATGCATGCAAGCGTAATAACGTAATAACTCGTATTGTACTTCAGTTTTCGGCGAATATTCACGATAAAAAATTCTACATGATACGAGAAATCATCCAAAACGCGATTGATACACAAGAGGTACTACAATTAATTCCGATTGTAAGCATTCAGCCAACTCGATGTGAACATCACTGAGAATAAATTGAATGTAATGGTGGAATCATCATTAACGATAGCAAATCATTCTCAGGAGTGGTTGGTCAGTGAAAGCTGAGGAACGATTTGAGTAATCGCTTCTGAGAACAAATATTCCGAAATAAAATCCCGTTGCTCAATTAAAATCTATCGTCTCGCTTCCTTTCCCAGAGTAAACAATGCTTCCGAGTTAAGCGTTAATGCACCTCGCATGAGGTCAGACAATTGCACGGGCTGTAGATGAATAAGCTGTAGCCTGTCAAGATCGAGGATTGAGTAACGGGGAGAGGAAAGGTAGTGGAAGGCACAGTGCCCCACGAGTGCAGAAAGGGGAATAGGAGCGGATATTGCAGTGAAGATTTATGTGGGGGAGATGAGTAAGAGAGAGAGAAAAAGGAACGGAAGGAGAAGGAATTTATGAAAAAGAGGATCGGAACGAAAAGCGGAGGCATAATTTTACTCCAGACGTATTGGTTTTCTCACGGCTACCTCTGAGTCACGAGGGTTACCCTCCTATTTTGTAATACGCATGATGCACCAATGTTCTTGTATATTTGCTCATATATTTACTGGTCACAGTTCTGCACCAGTTAACAATGAGATTTCTTTGAGTCTTTCAAAGTGAATCTACGTTTTACTCCACCGAAATATCCTGGTCTTAATTCCATAAATGTTCTGAGATATTAGTGTTGACTAGTAGTTAGTTTCTCATTACATTAATTTTATTTATTCTACTGCATTACTTGACACATGGCAATTATTAGCGAAGTGGGATTTAACAATAATCTAAGTATGAAGATAAGGATAAAAGTACTAACATTACCCGACAAAATTGTTAACAAAGGTGTTTGCCATTTCTAAGAAAAATTAAATTAATAGGAATTGCGTGAAGAATTTCTTATTCTATGTTAAACTCAATTAAGGAAATGCATTTTTAATGAATAGTAACGGAGGAAATACATAAATTGGATTCCACGATCAATTATGCGGTAAATATAATGATTTTGCTCGTTAAAAATATTAAAATAAGTATTTCATCAAAGTATTTTATTGAACATAGTGCCACATTTTCTCTATGGAAGCAATAACTCGATTAACCATAGGTATCTGAAACCTTTTACAGCTGTCATAACCGACTACTTTATTGACGAATCGACATATGAGGCGCAAAAATATGGAGCATCTTCAATTTTAAAGAATTTGCTGAAAAGAAATACATTATAATACCATTTAAATTCTAAATGTATGCTGGCCTTCATTCGTTATTCATTCTCCTTCCAACAATTACATAACCATAATTCATAATCATTCACGACGCGTTTGGAAAATTATTCTCTGCGGATTTAGATGCCATTTAGACAAAAAGATGATGTGGAAATGCAATGAAATGCATAAATAGTAACTGACTTAAAAAAGAAAAGATAAGGCATACGGAATGGGTAAAGTGGTTGCTAAGGCTAGAGAGGAAATGTTGTTAGATGTAAAGCGGATTTAGTTACCACTCGAAAGTCTTATTCATTAGGCTACCGTATATGCAATTACCATGTCGAAACCTATTCCATCATCAAGATATTAATGGCTGTTTATCAAAAGCGGTGAAATAGCAGGATGTACTTCGCTGCAGAAGACAAATGACCAAGCAGCTTTGCCTCGAGTTAGAATCTCCATAGGTTTAGTTCGCGGAAGCTACCGAATTTACGTGCGCAATTACGCATATTTCAACTGTCGTTCGTTTGTCCTAAACAATTTCTGTGAATTCTTAAACATAAGCTCTAATCAAACTCTCATTATGTGTGTATATATATGAGTATCGTCAGCCTCTTATACAGCCTAAAGATTCGAGATTCATAAGGAGAAATACACCAGGTCGATATAATCTCATTGAAAACTGAAAATAAAAGTTAACAGAGCACATAAAAAAGCAGTTTCTAAGGGAAAACGATGTAATTATTCGATCCTTTAGAGTTTATGGATTTACATAAGAATGTTATATTGATTGTGACTCATTATCAGGCTAAACTTTCTCCAAATTCATCCCCGTTTAATGGGTTTGAAGGGAAGAGATTACACAAGAGTTGAAATCTCCACCTGTATGACTGTTGACTTTCTCTTCCTCTACCAATTGTACAATAATATACTCAACGAGGAATGAAAGACTTTTACTTTTCCAGCGGAACCCTTATTCTAATCGTTTTCTTACCTCAGTGATATTACAACGAATATCCACGGGTTACTGAATGTTATGTATTTACGGGATCCAAACTCTACGGGTGTAGCTTCGTTTTTACGGAGAAAGAAGGCTTTCTGAAGCAGTTTTTTTTAATTTCATGGTAAGCCGCAGAAAAGATCTTACTTAGCAATGCCATTAGAGGAGGACGCAATAAATTGTATCATTATATTATAGTAATCATTTAATACATAGTATAAGGGAAAATTTAATCTGAGTAAAATTCACTAACTCGATCAATTTAACTTACGTGATCGATTCATTTTGTGAATATCTTAACAATTTAGAAGACATTGCGTAAAGGACAGCTCAATCAGATTTATTTTTGTAGGAAGGTATGGCCACGCATATGCAAGCTGATGAGGACTACCCAAGATGGTCATTACAGCAACTGTACCCCAGTGAAAGAAACCACACAATAAGATGATATTGTTCATAAAGTACCGGCAAGAAAGGAGAGAACAACTCATCTCAAATATGAACTGCCCATTTAGAAGGATGAATAATGGCGTAAATGAAAAAAGGCGTACGATGTAGGTGTCGTGCTTCTCATTGACGAAGGAGGGTATAACGATTACCATCCTACGCGCATTTAATGCAACTCTTTGACGGTAGAAAGGAAACTTGAGAATTAATGAATGAAATTTATAAGAAATATTATAAGAATTTTTTCGGTAACTATGATGTCATCGAGGAGGCAAAGTATATTCAAGAGTGCGAGAAAGGGCGTGGAAAAAAATTTTATCAAGGATAAAAGTATGTCAGAAGAGAGTAGAACCCACTTACACTAAGAACACATACACTTCTAAGGGAGAAAGTGCCTAGAAAGAATTGGCACTGTTCCGATGATAGATAAGAATAGTAGGTTAAATATCTCCAAACAATTGGTAGGTCAGTGCTGATCTTGTGGTGATTTCACCCACACTAAAATCCGAAGGCGTAGTGTTATGACAGAAAACATGGCCTCTCAATATAAAATGTATGAATAGACATATTGCGCCGTATAAATTAAATGAAAGACCTACTTCCTATAATATTGCATTGGAATCATTTCCAATAGGAAGGGTATCCGTGTCGGTTTCCTTTCTCTCGATTACTTGTACTCCCTTATCTCTCTCCTCCAGCGTAACTTCCTCTCGTTTTCAATCTCATTTATTCATAAGTTAATTTCGTAATCTATTTTCACGCCAGCGTTAGCATTATCATTATATTAACTCATGATTCATGATAATTTCAAAATGAAGTTATGAAAATACGGCGTCCCTTGTTAGGCTCGGAAATTAATTGAAAAGAACAAGTTCTGTTTTCATACAGAATAGATCATTTATATAGAAGATTCAAATAAATGACGGAATCTCTATTTCTTCAAGCAAACCTCGCCGAGATTTGGAAAGTTTCGCGGAAGCTTAATCGTTTGATCTCTAGGTCACGGTCTGTATAAGGCCGGGCGGAAAATATCCTCTATCTCACGAAATATTTCACTTCTTTCTCGAAGAGTTAAAGTCCACTTTTTCTTCTTTAGGGGGTACAGATTAAATCCCTTGCCACTACGGATGACATTTGGTCTGGTCAACGAAAGCATCTGTCCATGAATGTGCTTACGTCATAAAGATGATTTCCTTTTGTTTATTCTTATATTTTAGATTAACTATATCTCATCACAAAAATTTTATTGAAATAAATTACGGCGCCAAATAATTCATTCTCCGTTTTTGCTGCAGTATTAAATAATCATGAGCTGAATTCGTGGTGAATTTATAGAGGATGTTATTATAAGTAATAGAAGTGAAAAATAATTCCAATTTATGAATTTACGCTTCTTTATAACATTCTCTTTTTTTTAATGGATGAAGATTATTTACATAAGAAGTAATGAAGCAAAGGAAATTAAAAATATTACTAATGAGTTGATATTTAAGGCTTCCTCGTACCAGATTTAGCGGTAGAAATTCCCAATTAAATGCCTTGTTATCACCCCATAAGAGAATGCTTATAATAAGGGAAAACTGTCAGAGCGTAAAAAGAGCAGGTACCAGATTAAAAGGCATCTTGTTCAGGCCGATTTCTATAATGATCTACGCCTAATAGAAAATTATCACAATTCATGCGTTGGTCTCACAAATGAATTTAATGAAAGCCTTTGCTCCTTAGAATTAGTGAAACAGTGTTGTAAATACCTAAATCTAAAGGGCTTCATAGTTTGTTATTTTCTACCTACAGTTTCTTACGTTTCAATGTAACAGACAAGATGGCCTTCCCTCTAATTGAATACCATTGCGCAGTACATCTAGTAATCACTGATCCTTGCGTAGTAAGAACCCATTTATGAGCATGATGCTAAAAATATGGAGCGCGGAACTTTCAAAATCACTCGTCCGCAACCGTCCACTCAAGTTCGATCTCAATCCTTTCCCTTCGTGCATCAGCACATAAATACAAAATTAACGGAAGTAAACCTGCCTATTAATGTATTGAGAGATATTCGAAGATCGTGGTGGTAATAATGAATGACGTTCTCGAAACTGAACAACTCGCTTCCTTAAGTAAAAATGATTTGAAATATAATTATATTTAGTAGCTATTCCACATGATTCATAATCTAGTAAGAAAAAGGAATTGAAAATGTCACAAACATGCGAGTTACTTGCAATAAATTTTCCGAATAAAATAAAATAAACAATTTCTATCAAAAGAAATTAACTCGTATCTGGGAAAAAATCGTTTTCTGGGCAGATCGAGATACATTTTTCCTCTTTCATATAGTCAATATTTATACATCTGGAAAGGTAAAACAAACAGAGCTACTTTACATAAAGCTATCGTAGCAAGAGATTGAGACTCCGCGGATAAAACTTAGTTATGCTTTGGAAAAAATACACTCTAAAAAAATCACCGAGAAATAGTAAGAAAAATCAGCAACAATCTCAAGATATTTTCTGGGATAAAAGCAGAGAGGTGCCATTTGGTTCTCCTGCGCCCACTTCTCTACCAAAGGCGTCTCCCGTAAGTGCTACTTGTCCTTGAACGAAATCAGCCTCCCCAACCCACGCACTATTCGCTTAACTTCCTTCAACAACGTGAGAGTGGAAACATTTTTGCGACTTGCGGAGTGCGTATGAAATTGCATGTGCTCACTCAGTAAACAGTGATTGTTGTTTCTTCCATGCTTCAAGCCAGATTTATTTTCAGACCGCGTTTGCGCTCCATGAAGATCAAAGGGGTTACGAAACGCGTTTCATGCAATTATTACTGCCCACTTTGTGATAATAAAGTAAATAAAACTTCTTCCCACATAGGTCAAATGTAAGTTTTTTCGCGCAATTTTACCTTCCTCTATCAAGCATAAAAATGCCGGATACAATTATTCACGTGTACGCTTGGGAAGAAACGTAACACAGCATTATCAGGCAGATTTTCTTAAAAACTTGTTGTACAAGACGGTTGTATTTATTAAAATGGCGATATCAACTTGCTTTTCATCTGCTATGACTCATATATATTAAGAGCGAGTACAGTTCTTATATGCACATTCTTACGGATTTAGTTTGGCTAAAGGAAGAATTATTAAGTGAAAGAATTTACAGATACCTGAATAAAAGGGACTTTCCAACCCTGCGACCCGGCCTATTTGAGCCACATTAGCTGCTTCATAAAACACACGGGTATTGGATATCCCGTAAATTTTATAACCTCAAGTATTTCGTATTCTCAAATAAATTTTCTGTGTAGATTATGTAAGTCAAAAAGACACGCATGTAAACAAATACCAAATTATTACATTAAAACTATGCACGCAAACAGAATAATCAGCTGTTCATAATACAAATAAAATTTTATCAAAAGAAGTATGATTTTATACATGTATTCGTGTAACCGTAGACGTGGTTTCGACCATTTTTTGTACCCGCTGATAACCAAATGCTCTTTCTTAGATTACCTCAATTGGTTTAATAGATAAAATGAAGACATTTTGATTTTAATCGAAGAAATCGGAAATCACTATCAATGCTCATGAGCACATGAGCACAATGAAGAAAATATTTCCTCAATGAAAGGAAGTACAGTGATACCTTGGTTAACGATGGCCTTAGTTAACAACATACTTGATTGACGACGAGTGGCTGTGATCAGAAAATGTCTTGAGTAACGACACTGGCTTTGGTAAACAACTGCTTTTATCACTTTAAATTTTACTAAGCAAAGTTTTTGTCGCAATTATAAACGAATGTAGCATATTTATCATAGTTTTATAACAATTAAGTGAGTGAGTGAGCATATTTGATATTTAGTATGGCATTTAGTTTGCTGTAGGAAATTGCGCCTTGGATAACGACGGTTTTGGTTAACGACAGTAATCCTGGAACGGATTACCGTCGTTAACCAAGGTACCATTGTATGTACTTAAACCTGCACTCAATTTTAAAGAAGCAAATATTTGTATTGTTAAGGCGGAGCATTTTACACAGATGGATGTTTGATCTCTACATTTTCAACTGTTTAGAAAATAGCAAAAAACCTATCAACTTTTCTTTGTTGAAAATACAATCAATGCATCAACTAAATTTGGCGTTTCATGAAATAATTAAAAATAAATCTAAGAAGAAGCACATGCTATCAATCTTTCATTAAATAAATGATTCGCTATAGGTGAGCCAAAATTAATACATAGTATTATTAGCGCTCATCTTTGTCATAGATTTCGGTCTCAAATGGCTACAGCTTAGAAAAATGGCGAATTTCCCATTTTGCTACATCTTTGCAAACGCGAAGGCGAACGAGAATGATGAATGAGGTTCTGAAGAACAGAGAAGTTCGAAGAGAAAAAAGGGACTGTTTGAAAAGATATGCGGATCTGTCTGAAGCAAAAATATTCGCTGGAATAAGAAAGTAAAGAGGAATGTGGTTTACAAAAGGGACCTTTGGCGTGTTTATTTCGGAGGGGTATAGCGTGATTGATATGTAGGCTTCAACGGGTGTTTTGGCCTTCTGTTCAAGATGTATCCAAACCTTTGGTTAAGATTGATTTTTTTGTGTGAGGAGCATTTTGGAGCAATAACTTTACTTATCCTTAGGTGCATATGCTGAATTGGATGTGGAGAGAATTAGAAGATGCAATTTACGAGTAGATATAAAATTAGGAAGTAGATAATCAGCGGGCAGGAATGAAAATAGGAATTTATCAGTGATTCATCATTATCGCTACCAGATCATGGACATACTATCTCTATTTTTTGAAGAATCTTTCTGAATCATTGTGAAATGATTTTTAGTCCATAAATTTGATTTACGAAGGAATACATTGAGCTATTATGTAAGTTTATGGAATTTTTATTATGGAAGAAATAAGAAATTTGAATGGAATCTTTACTCGCTAAAGAATATTTTATAATCTTGACAAATTAAAAAAAGAATTCAATACTATTCACACTTTTTTATAATAGGTTCGTTAAATTTGAAGAAAAGCATTTTCTACAAGTTCTATCATAAATTATATTGACAAACTTCCAATTCGAAATTTCCGCTAGAAAATTTCATTTTCAGAAGTCATGGGCGTGTTTAATAGTAGTAGAAGTGGAGAGCAAATACTTTAATATAACTATCCCCATTGAAATTTACGTAGGTACGTTTGGATAAAGAATCCGCCCCAATTGAAAGCGATCACTAAGGAGTGATCTTACATTTCTTATGACCAATGTAGACATAAGTCATTGCTCAATGACAAGTATTCAGATAAAACTTACATTTTTTTAAAATTAAGGCCCTGCCTCTCAGTTTCACTTCTGAGAATATCAAATCTTATCCATACCCTTATTTAGCCCTCAACATTAAACCCTTTTAATCGTCATTCTCGTCCATTCATGAGTACTTAAGCGATGCGACTTTTCTGGTATTCTTAGAATAAACAAACGCATATGTTTAAGTGAATTCCTTCGACCGTGTTTTGAAATAGCAAGCATTGCGGTTCATTGCGAGTCTGGTCGGTATCAGTAACGTCCGGAGACTGACCTTGGACCTGTTTCACTCATGAGTCAGTGGCGTGGTCGAAAGAACGTGATTCCAACGTAACTTTTAATTTCAAACGACTCAGGAAGTAATAAGGGTGAGGATGTGGGAACAAGAGAAAGCCATTGCGTTGTAATGATGCTGCTATCGTTTAAGTGTGACAAGAGATTCACGTCACCGAAGCAATGCAAATGAAGATGTGAATTAAAAATTCTCCAGATGTTCACATTTTATCTTTTTGGAAAGGTTTACGCTTAAAGCACCGTCACTTTTACAGTTTCTGGATAAATCTGAATTATTTACTATATGAATTATTTTTAAATGATTATAAGTTCCTAAGTATATAACGATAATTAATAAAAGGTGCAGTTCGATAAATCTTTTCAGAAAAATAATCCCATAAAGATCTGCTTGGTTGAATCATTGCTATTAGACCAATACAGCGAACGACTAATACAGGAAAATAGTAATATTTTAAAATTTCTTACAGGAGAAAGAATCATACATTGTCATATTTGTGACACCCAAATGCACATCTCATAAAGTTTTGCTGATATTCTTATGTTAACGTAGAACACACTCAAATTTTTCTCATCATAGCTGTTTTAATCAACAATAGATTACCTTATGATGCCCATATGCGATTAAATCATAAAAATACATAGGATCAAATCATTCAAATTGAGATTGAGAATTTATTACCAAAATTCCCATCAAAATATTAATACATATATGTGGGTCATTTCAATAAAATTCATGACACAGCTTTCTGTAACAAACTTGAAGGTAGCATTAAGTAGTTTTTTTCCACTTTTTTTCTTCTTTGGAAATAGTAATTTTTTGGTGAAGCATCACTATTTTTTATCATAATTAATAAAATAAAAATATATAACTAATGATTTAATCAAGCGAATCTCCATAATTTTTTGTATGTTTAATACATTATATTTTTATGTATTTATTTTATTAATGCTTCTTAAGTAACGCTTTGCAATTTATTGTGGTTAAGGGTTCTTCATTATGCTGTAATTGTGTTTTTTTAATTATTATTGCTAAAAATACGGCCGGCTAAGTCTATTCTACTTTCTTTACTATGCAGGGCGTCATATAATGT